>JAPMOQ010049650.1:292981-321392 GCA_026543055.1 Argiope trifasciata
TCATTTAGAATGTCAGATTAACCAAAGTAAAATGCACCAACATCAGAAACATCTTTTTAATGTTCACCACTTATTTAAAAATAGAACGGGGTTATTTCCAATAGTTTTAACTCTATTATAATAATGAATCCATAATGCAATTTTAATTTCATTTAAAATTTCAAAATTCCTATGCCATAAATAAACACTGAATCTGGATGCTTATGTATGTTTATCTACGCTCTGAAAAAATATTGTGAAACAGACCACATAATAATAACGCATTTTTTTCAGAAGCAATTTCATCATAACTTTTTCAGGTAAAATAAATATAACTCTTCCAAAAAAAAAATAAGATCTACTTGAAATCCTCAGCTAAAAGATATTTAGCATATATTTTGGAATAAATTAAGTGATATCTTAAATTCTAAAATAATAATATTTGTCATTATTTTATGAGATAAATAATAAATGAATTTATGATTATACATTTGGGATTTCCAAACATGAATAGTATATATGATAAGTATTAAAAGGGAATAATGTGCAATAACAAACGGCCAGTGTTGTTTTCAGCACAAATCTTCATATTTCTGAGTATTAAATATTGTAATTATATTCGCATGAGGTTAATAAAAGTAATATAAATTTTGTTACCTCAATGTTATGTAGGTCAGTGTAAGTTGATATGAATATGTATCAAAAATATGACATATTCATATGTATGAAAAAATAGACAAGGTGTAAAATAAACTCTTAAAGTGTTTTCTCGAACAAAATATTTTTTTTCAGAAAAGTCGTATTTTCTTCCTTTCAGTCAAAAATAAATAGCTCATTTATTTATCATATTTTATAATACAATATTAATAAGCTTATATAGTGATCTTTTAATAGAAGTTTAAACTGCTAATGCAGCTTTTAAAAACGGGACAAACCATCCATTAGTTTTCATCTCTTAGAAATAATCTTGACACATGAGATTACAGATAAACTGGAAGTCATTTGTCTTAGTGGTTTAAAGTGAAGTTAATTTGTCTTAGTGTAAAAGTTAAAAAAGAACCTGTCTTGGCTACCATTTATGTAATGTACGCGTTTTAAATAAGAAATAAAATTGTTCAAAAATATCTTTTATTATATCATTTTCTTTTCTTAAGAATGAAAGAAGCACATGTTGTAGATATATAAAATTCATCTGTCCCAGCAGAACACATTTGTCCTTTTATATTTATACGATGAAATTTAAGCTAAACAATTCTTTGATATGAAACATATCATAATCTATCTATCAGTTATGCTCTACTCTTCAGTCAAATGCACATTTTTTTTAAATGGAGAGTTGTTTAAATTAAATTTTATCAACTCAAAAAGCTATTAAGAGAGGATTCTTTAACTCCAAACGATACGAAATTTGAAATGATACGTTGGCCATTTATTAAATGAAAAAATACAATACAAATTTTAAAAACCTAGCAAAATGCAAAAAAAAAAGTTGCTTCACTTTTAATACAGATGAAAGTAATTGCATAATTTAATAATTGAGTCTAAAATAGATTTTTTAGTTTTCAAATTTTTTGTTAGAAATCATCTAAAATGTATGAACATATAAATCTATGTTCAGCTTTGATTTATTGATACGACAATTAAAAAGATTTTTGCAATAAAAAAACCATTAATTTGAATAAATTGTAAAATATATTACAGTTGATATAATTTGTAGTTTATTATAAAAGAATAGAAATTTAACAAATATAATCAGTCACTTACCAGATATTCTTAATAATACATTTTCTCGATAAATTGTTTTTTTTAATTGAAAGGGTTAAAAATCCTTATAAAAGTCAGAATAAATTAAAATATTCAAACATATATTTATGTTATTACTAAAAAAAATTTAATGTCGATCTTCATTGCATGATATATTTTAGGAAAGAAATTCGTTTTTAATTACATTAAATGTAACTTAATCTAACATTTATATCATTTCTTCAATGCCATAAACGATTATTTACACATTCTAGTCATTCATTTTTGTTATTCTTAAACAGCTACAATTACATTCTTCAATGAACAAAACGAAAATTGGAAAAGAGTTTACAATTAGGAATAGTACATATTTTTCCGAAATGCTGCTATGCGACGAAATAAAATAACCATTTAACAGAAAAATAAACCTATTATTCTCTTTGCCACTTTAGAAAACGCTTTCTTTGTGATAACTGAGGCCCAAAATTCATTTCTGAAAATGATTGACGAAAAACAAATTTAATAATTGTTCTGTTCTGAATGCTTCAAGCTTAGTTGTGAAGGCATTGTTAGAAGATTTTACTTCATTGTTTACTACCTGCATTCATGTCTAAGCAAACACAATAGGGATATTTGAATTCTAATCAAAATATTCTTTTAACTTATGAAATAAAAGGAAATAGAAGTATTTGCAATAACTTGTTATTCCCATTATCTTGTTTAGTTCTATAATTCAATGAAAAAAGTAAGTTGTAAAGTATTAGATAGGATTCATATTTTCGCATAAATTCTAGCTATTCAAAATTGTTGTGGGGCTTCATGAATTACAGTTAGATAGAATATTCAGTTTTGAAAATGCTTTTCGTCCCATGAGCATAAAAATATTCAAAAGATTTTTTTTTTCAATTTTTGGTGACTTTTAAATTGTTATTTTGTCTTTGGATAAAATTGAATAAAAAGGAAATGACAAACTCTCTAGAATGTTGTATTTACGATATTAAAACAATTATAAATTTCTACAAAATTGAAAACTTTAATGACTGTTATTTTATGAATCATTTTTGTTTTATTGTGAACCAGTTGCCTTTGGCGATCAACTAGTTAACAGGAGATGTTGATTATACAGGGGAGCCGTGCTTAATCAGCATAATTCATATCCGAATCTTATTTGTGATGTGAAACACTCATTAAGCGAAATTATTCTTTCATGCGGATCAATACAAAATAAAATAATGCATTTCATTCCGAAAAATAACTGAAATTAAATTATAATAATATAATTTGTTGTTTTAAATGAGCTTTTTATAAGAAAATTGTCTATACTAATTTGTCTTTGACTATTTTTCGAAATTTGGCAAAAAACGCAGCCTTAATGAATTTGAATGCTAAACGAATTTTTTGCATGCATAGCTACTGACTTATTAAGGTGATATTTCTCAATGTGCGATGCAAGAATTTATTATGCTCTTATTTCAGTCAAAAATTATTGAATCCATCATTTCCTTCTCTCCTAACCAAATCTCTTCTACAGTCTTTTGCTGTGACACAGAATTCAGTTTTTTTCGGTAGCTCTGGCTATGTTCTGACACTAGTTCATCAATATTGCTGGTATCTACCTCTAGTTTCATATTGGCCAGAGACACAATTTCATTAAGATAGGCGCTTTCTCAAATACCTTGGAATCATATTCCACAATGATTACAGCCAAACTTTTATTGAACAAATTTATTTATATTTTTAAATGGAAATAGAAAAATTAATCTTTTGTGCTAAGAAAAGGAATACACATAATTCATTCAAAAAAATTAATGAGTGTTACATAAATAATTAATTTCATAATTATATTTTTTAATAATTTAACTCTAACATAAAATTTGAAGATGGTTGCAAACATGACAATTTGAAATTTCATGCCATCTGAATCGTCAATTCTTTTGTACAAAAATATTGTGAGTTATCATAAAAGCATTATTTACATCGTTTATACTGATAGGTAACATATTTGCGTTAATAGAAGGCGTAATGTCTTTCAAAGTAAAATCTTAAATCTGAGATATCTTTATTTTTTGGACGGATTAATCAATTTGAAGATAACTGCTTTTACTCTGAACTTATTTACAATTCCTTATAATAATAATTTTCTAGTTATCTGAAGAATAAATTGCACTTCTTTACCAACGCTCATTGCAGATGCTTAAAAAGATCATATTGAAAACATCTGCTTCGATAATGTGAAATTATCTTCACAATCATGATCTATATGCAAAGAGAAAATTAATTGCCTGCAAAAAAAAATGTCTTACAGGGTTGCGAATACCAAGCAGCATCAGCAGTCAATATTCTTCACAGACGAGTGAAAGTTTAATTTAGAGAAGCTTTCCGTTAGATGTACGATTCGAAGAAAAAGAATCTACCTACTTTGCATTGCTGATGCCAGTAAACTCGCGTTGCTAGAAAAAACATTCACAAAGGAGGTAGGATCAAGATTTCGTACGGAATCTTTCTGAGTGGCTACAGTGACCTTCATATATTGAAAGGAAATCTTCTTGCAAAAAAATAATTCCAAACTTAGATTCTACTCTATTACTATTCTACTGCTGTGAGGATTATCTGCTTCATCAAACCAGATTTATAAAGAGAATTCTTGAGGATAGCGATTCTTAGTTAATGAAATTCTCTCTCGTTTTTCGGATTTTTATATTATAAATCATCTTTTAGACTAGTATTTTGAAACATTTTGTATCTTTGGGGTTACTCTCAGCCCTTTTAAAGATTTTTAAATGTATATGCAATAGACATACATGATCTTTACTTCTCATCGAAATGTTTGAAAACTTGTCAGCATTACAAGTTGATACAAAGAATTTAATTTATTTCTACTTTAAGGGGAGGGGGGGGGCAAAAACCTTTCTAAATCACTTTTCGTTTTTAAAGAATCTGTTTTCTAAAAAAAATGGTATTTACAATTATTTATTATTTAATGCATGCACAGTAAAAACAATAAATAATGCAATAATAATCGAATGAGAATTTGGATAAAATATATTCATATGTATAGACAAAAATATATGTTGTTCACTAACTTTTTTAAGGAAGATGAAATTTTTTCTGTCTTTTATCATATGAGCCACTTAAATATGAATATGGTTTTAAATAATTTTTGTCGGTATAGCTTTTGTATAGTTTCGGTTTGTAATTAGAGAAGTAAGTTTTTTATTATTATTTATATTTGTAGATCATCCGAACCTTCAGAAAACAGTACAAGTGCTACCACCTCTTCTTTCCGCCTACCCACAGCTCTAACTTGGGAAATTGATGATGAAATATCTTTAGCCGTACAAGAAGCAAGCAAGAAAATGAACAAGTAAGATACAACGTAATATTCAATTCACTTGCTTAGAAACTCTTTTTCTACTGGGATATTTAGCAAATTTTTTTTAATTATTTCTGAAACTTCAAATATTGACATCATTGTAATTTTTCAAAACTAATAATTCTAAATAAGTAGAAATTTCAGAAATAGTAATTATATATTCAGAAATACGGAATTCTAAGAATATGTGTTACTAAAATTCAAATTTAGAGATATTAATTAGAATTTTTTTAAATCTAAGCTGATGAATTAAAGAAAATTTTTAAAATACAATGCTTCATTCCAATTCACATAAAATTTTTAAATAAACATTAATAAATAAAGTAATGGCATCAAGATAATTTTTTCTAAAAAACTTATAAATATACCTTTCAAAAATTATGTCTGTATTCTTCGTAAACAAGTAAGAAAAAAAGGATTACTTTCGTTAGACTCTGAGTGATCTATGTATGGTAAAGAGAAGTAATATAATTTTTTTGGCACAAAGAAATTTACATCATAAGAACTTAAATACAAATCACATTTCTCTGCATTAATTCTTTGATTTTATATTTAACTTTAAAATACATCAAGGACTTCAGTGCATCCTTTAATTCCTCTAGGAATATGTACCTTTCTAATAAATACAGCTACTATCTATTACTCAGTAAAACTTTAAAATTAGAGAAAAGGACTTCGGTTTTTTATAAAATTTCTTACTATTTCAGGTGTATAATGTCAATTTTATGTCAAGTATATTGTTAGTTATTATTAGATGTATTATCAATATTATAAATGTATTACCAGTGCTTTCATGAAATTTGTAGTTATTTCATGAATCACATTCAATGAAGTAAAGATTTCATACTTTAAAGATAAGGTATAAGAAATGGATTAAAAAAGCTTACAAGACTAATAAATAATTATTTATCGACAACAGTGCACAGAAAATATAAACTGAAATTAAGAGGAAAACTTTCCAATCACTTTCCTACATAATTACCAAGCCTATTTATTGGAACGCAAGACAAATTTGTTCAACTTATCTTGATAGAAATCAAATACATGTCCATTGAATTTGTTCTTGAAAATTGTTATCCATATCATTTTCTGCTGAGAATCTTGTTCAAGATAAGATTTCTTTCGGTTTGGGAAACATTTGGGAAACTGGCTGCCAAATTTGGGCAGCTTAGGGGTTCTTCTGACTTTCTATTTGATATTTTCTGGCTTCCTATTTACGAGCACAGCTGGTCCTGGAATTGCCATGCAAGACGAATAACCTCCCATGTTCCTCAACTAAAAAACGAGTGGAACGAGTTAAAGAAAGATTCAAAATTATCAATGAGTAACTTTACATCTATCATGTCTGAAATGAGTTTGAGTTACAGTACCACGCAGCATATTTTTTTTTTTTTTGATGTGGCACAGTATTCAAAATTTTGGGTCCTTGGTTACCACGTTCGTAATTGAGGTGCAAAAAGCTACATGAATGACGTGTAATCCCATTTTCTTCTGTGTTACTATTCTGAAAGTCAGCACCCCATTGATCACATTGTTGTTGAGGACTTCATTATTTCGTTTCTAAACCATAAAAGCTGCCATGGAGAGGAAACAAGATCCCCAACGAGTACGAAGTTTAAGATTACACCCTCTTTCAGTAAAGTTATAACAACTGCATTCTGGAATGCATGCGGTGTCATCCTAATCAAGTATCTGGAATGTGTTCATACCATTACCGCCGATCGTTATTGTGCAATTTTCATTAAGTTACGTGAAGCGTCTGACGAGAACTTATTAGAATATATGAGATTGATTTTTATTATTTCTGCAACTATTTATATTAATAGAAATAAATCTATATCTTTCTTACAAATGCGGTAACCTTCTCTCCATATAGGTTATGCAATGATTTAGATCTGTTTGTGCATCGTTTTACAAAATATGGGAAAAATTTCATTAAAAGACACAAGATGAGTCCCGATGCCTTCATACAAGTAGCACTCCAACTCACTTATTACAAGTAAGTTCTCAATATTTAATTAATGTTTTCTTAAGTTATGATTAATTAATACCAAAACATAATAGAGCAATTTTAAGGTTTTGAATTTCTAAGATATTCAGAACTTCACTTGTTGATGTCTAATCTTATCACAATCAAGCAATTTAAAAGTTACACTGTAAGCTACAAGTATCCATAATCTATCTTTGCACTCTGTAAAAATATGATTGCGGAATTCACGCAATTTGATATGAAGCCAGAAGTTGGAAGTACTATATAATCAAAATTTTTGTAACACACCAGAATGAAGGCTTTTGAACAGTCAGCGAATATAATGATTACCAGTACAAAAACGGGCACTTATGACCAAACCAATACAGTCTTTTTATAAAGTCTCAATAATAGCTATATAAATTCAATGAAAATGTTCTTTTTTAGATTTCAGTCAAAAAGGGAACAAGACCATGTTTGAATTTCTTCGCTATAAAATATATATTTAAAAAGTGTGGTGCATTTTTTAAATAGAATGCATTTTTAGTCTTCTTTGACAACATCTTTCAAAAAGGTGACGAACATTGGGAATAGAAATAATGCAGAGTTTTGGATAATTAGTTAGAGCTGGTTCTTCTTATAATTGCGAAATCCTTGAGAATATCAGATGATAAACTATAATGGATTATTGTTAAGTTTTTACAATCGGGGATTAAGTAAGCAATTATAGATGACTAAATGATATATTGTTCAAAATTTGCGATTGCATGCAAAATCCCAATGACAACAAAATAAAACAGGAATTTAAAGAAATCAGAAATGATTATTAAACTATTATGACACCCAGAGAAATATTCTTAGAGATAATGTGTATAAAATTAAGAAATACAAATTTAAAGCAATTTTTTTATTGATTTAGAATTGAATCTTCCTACTATTCTATATCTCTCGCGCATGAATATAAATTCCAAAGCGGCACATCATTCATCGAAACTATAATACGGCCACCATTTTATGGAGAATCAATTAGTGAATCTCACTAGTTTTGTCAAATCATTAAAATTCAATAAATTAATATCCTAATGTAATGCATTTATGATGCTAGACAAAATTTAGATACTACCGTTTAAATGTTTTCTAATGCATTCAAAAAGGTATTCACGCTTAAGAATTTTATTAAAAAAAAATAATAAAGTATAAATTTGAAAGGCATCAAATAAGTGCACATTTGTTACACCAAAAACAAAATCTGGACTGCCCCATTGCTTATTGTTCGATTACAAGCCATTGTTTCCAATTTCTTTACAGGTATTTAAATTCTACCAGAACTTATTCACCATGAAATCAAATTCCGACACACTGCAGCGAGAGCGGAGAGTGTTGGAAAATGAGGAATATGAAATCAAGTCATGGGCATCTGAAAAGTTGCGAGCGCCATCAATTATTCTTGAGGCGCTCAGCTCTAAAATTAGCCGTGATTTCTGTTGAGCGATACCAGACCCTGGTTCGGGGTGGCTATGGCGCTCTTATTCAGTCAATTACGGGCCTTAATGAGTGAATCCGCATTTCGGAGAGGGAGAGAAGCAACACGTGTTCACCAGCATTCATAAGTAATTGCTTTCCGGATTTGGCTTCCTGTGCCAGAGGAGGGCAGTGTTTTTGTGTGTTTGGAAGCCAGAAATTGCTTTTGGCCCAATGTTGGTTATGCGTAGGAGTCGGAGGATGCAATATTAAATTTGTTTGTTTGATAGAAAATTATAAAAATTTCTTTTGCTCAAAAAGTAGATTGAAAAATTAACTTTATAAAATCAGTTTTGTGCTCTGTTCATGTTTAGTTTCTATGTTTATCATTAATGAGCGCTGACCTAAAAATATTATCTAAATTACTGATTAAATATCAAAATAACTAAGCAACTGACAAAATAATAAATAAATGATTATTCATTTTTATACAATATTTATCACCAAATTTTAGAAATACTCAATAGCAATAATTCCTGGTATAGCTTGAATTCTCTCAAAATACTTATTTGGCCTTCGACCAGTTTTATGGTATGCCATGATACTGACAAAAATCCAAGCGAAAAACATTGACGAATGTTCTTTGTTATACGGTAACAATCTCAACCAACTTCCAGACGTTACAAAATAGGCTTTTTTATTTCAATGGACAGATTAAGGGCATGCTCAGTGAAAGCACAGCAATTCTGCAAAAAAAATGGCCTAAAAATCTTAATTTATATATTAAATAATTATCAGTAAAAATGGTTGTTCGCTTATATTTAATAATAATAAAAATATGAAATTTTAATGGTTGGATGGAACAAAGAAATTAGCTTTAAAAATACTTTTACATATCGGGTGCTGAATTAAATTGAGTAATTTTATTAAAAGTTTAGCAAAAAACGTAATTGAACTGTAAGTAATCGTTATTAAATTATAACTGTTAGGGTTTTAATTTAATTTTAAAATAATTTATGAGAAATAATATTTTTAAACAAAATATTAAAGCTAAAAAAACTCTAAAACCCTGTTTAATTTAATTCAATTCCTGTACATTGAAAATTTTGTAATGACCTTATCCATTTTTCAAAACCACCAAATATCATTTAATTCGAACAAAAACTTTTATAAATTTGAATAAAAGACATAAAACCATATTCATCTTCATACATATACATTCCCATACGTATAAAATCGATTCTGCTTCGAAGTTAATGTGAATAAAAACAATTCTAACTAATAAAATGCATTATTCATCATTTATCTTTTCTAATGTGATGCAGTATTTATCGTATACAAAAAATTTCCAAAATACGCTATCGCAGTAAGTTGTTTAAAATTATTGCAGGTCTTTTAGAATTGGATAGATAACTAACCTCTAGATCCCCATACCTGAAATAAAATATAATTTATTTATAATTTCAAATTAATCTGAAATGCATTGCGAAATTTTAATATAATTTCATCTCAAATCAGAAATATATGTAATACCATAGCTTTATTTATCTCAAAAACAGTTCTCGACTTTAATTTAAACATCATAAACAACAAACCCAATTCAATAAACGACAAAAATAATGAATAAATTAATTTCCCTCAAAAAAGTCATTTCATTTGCATTTTACAATCAGACAGATCCGCTTTTTCTTTTTGTTATTTTCGAGGCGAAAAACCATTTTATTTACTTCCTATGATTAATACTCCCAATACTAAGCTTGATAAGAAAAATAAGCAAATGGAAAGAAAAAGTAAGAAAAATGAACTACAGGCACAAAATCGTAAATTTCGTTGTAATTCTCCCAAACTAACATACAAAAAAAAATTCCTCGGTAAGGGAGAAAAAGAAGAAGAAAAAAAAAGGGGGGAGGAATCTGCCTACGTGATTTAAGAGCGTTTGCATCTAAATTAAATAACATCCACAATTTTTTATCTTCTGTTCCTGCAACCGTTAGATTCGGAGGAGATTTCCTAATTTGCAAGCTTCTGGAGAATCTCAAAACCATCGATTACTTCCGTCCGAAAAATGTGAAGAGCAGACTGCGCCATCTATTGGCAAAACGTGACCACTCAAATCGTGAATTGACATAATTTCAGACCAGGGAATTCTTTAAGTGAGAAAAATGATGTTGTGGGTGTCTAGAGTTGTCGAGGATGATGTGAAAGAAGTATTTTATTAAATTTATTTAAAAAAGAGAAAAAAGTTTATAATAAAGATTTTGAAAGTCTACTTAAAGAATATTTATTTATAAAAAAATAATACAGCTTACACATAATTATCAGATGGAAAAAAAAACAGTAATAACTTTTAAAAAATTCTTGAATTAAAAATTAATTAATTATTGTTAAATTATATGATATGGAAGTTCTTGTTCTGTGTTTAAAACTGTTTGATTGACAGAAATGTAATGTAAAACGGGACACTTTAAATAGGAGCTGGGACAATGTTAAATTTCGGAAATGTTCCGTCACATCAGGGATTGTAAGTTACTTTACAAATGACACAAACAACAGCCCGTATCCAGAGGTGGATTATTAAATAGGTTTTTTATTATTTAAAAAACAAGCAGTGCTTTATAAGTTTAAAGAATTTCTGATTCTATTATTAAATATTATTTAGATTGTATCAACAAATGTCATGCGGGTTTTTTTTTCTATTTTGTTTAAAATTATTTTTAAATTTCAATTCGTATATGCGATTACTGAAGCTTAGCTTTAAAACAGATCTGCAAATAAGAGTTATTCTACTTCAGTTTATTAAACCTTGTAATTTAAAATTCCTTAAAGATTAAATTAAAATCGATTTTAAAGTTTTGAAAGGGAAAGAAAAACCCCTAACTTTGCATGTACTATAGGTTTTAGAAGAGTTTAAAAGACCCTACATGAGCCTACATACTGAATTAAATATAATCCGAAGGAAATATGATACAGAATTGAGATTACGAAAGCAGATAACCTAATTCTAGGCATTATAAAAAGGGAAAAAAGGCCTCGGGGGCTTTTAAAAATGGAGAAATTTAATCTTTTTAATAATTTTAATGTGAAGTATTTGGAAATAAATTCACATTGTCTACCCAAAAATGTGAGTGTCTCTGTATCTATAACTCAAACACTGTAGAATTAGAAAGATAAAATCTAGTATATAATCTTATCGCCAAAATTATGGATATCTATCAAATGATGGACCAAATTATTCTAGGAAATTATTGCTGTTAGTCGACCTTTTCCTTCAAGATATGAATGAGATAGCTCAAAAAGGCAACGAGCTAGATAACCGAAATTTGATGTGTGGCTTTGACATCAAAATGGTAAAATTATAGTATTTTTATGATCCATTCAGCCAAACATAAAATATCCTAATGTAAATATAAAGCTTTAGATAAAGCCTTCTGCATTGTGTAAGCATACAAGAAAAGGCGATGGAGAGTATTTTCGTTAGTTTGAATTAGCTTTAATAGCAATTTCGTGCTTTGGCATAAACATTTCTTTATATATTTACAGGGTCCATAGGAAATTGGTATCCACTTATGAAAGTGCTTCGCTAAGAAGATTCTATAAAGGTAGAGTGGATAATATACGAGCAGCGACAGCTGAAGCCCTAGCATGGGTTCAAGCAATGTGTGACAGTCAGCAGGTCACTGTAAGTATGAATTCATTTGACAATTCATTGAGTTTTAAAATGTTTCCAGTGAGTATTCACAAAAAAGATATCTCTCAATTATAGTAAACGAAGTCAGAATAATTCAGTTATATGTAATTTATTATTCCTGATAAAGGAAATATTTTTGTATAAATGATTATCAACGATGATGTAAAATTTCGTAATGGCATAAATAACACAAATAATTTGATTTTTATCCAAAAATGTTTTTATGTTAGTTCTTCTTTTTCTTCTTCGACTATTGTTTAGACTAAAGTAGATAAATAATAAGATATCGTTGAACCTGCAGTATTGCTACCACGAATATTTCTCGTATACTCCTCAAAAGAGGTCTTCACGTCTTTCCCCCATATAAACGTGAAAACTTTTGGGTCAGGCGTCTTAAGCCTTATATGACAAGGGCGAACACAATTAATTATAGCTTCAAGGCATTTTTATTGTCTTACGAACGTGCATTTTTGGCATCTTTATTTTTTACCAATTATAAACAAAATTTGACTCAAAACTACATTTGTAATCAAAAGATCTCATAAAAAATTTTATTGATTCAAGTCATTGCGCTTATGAGTTAATGAGTTTTACATACATTTCACAAACAGACAAAAGATCAACCCTTTGAAAGATTTGTCCAGTGTACGTCTTGACCAGTGTACCATAAACCAGAGCACCAAATTGTTTTTTACATTTTGTAATTATCTTATCCACTTATATTGAGCAACCAAATAAACAGACTTCTTCTAAATGTATTTCACTCTAAATTTGGCAAAAATGATACATTTAGTTTAAATTCCACATACCAAATTTCATCAACATAATTGAAAGCATTTTTAAATTAGCAGACGTACAGACATTATGATAGGCATACGGAGACACACAGGCATAGTTTCGTAAGTGTTTTTCGGATTCAGGAAAATTCGGATTCGTAAAGATTTGTCAAAATCACGAGTTCGAATTTTTTGATGATTACTATACTTTCTCAATATCTCATATACGAGAAAGTAAACAGCATTTGCAGAATAATAAATTCACGAAATGTGAATGCAATCATTTTGTTTTAAATATACGTCTAGGTAATTTTTCTTCAAACGTATATTGTAAATAGATACACTTCAAGGAACTTATGCACAGTTAATTACGCATGATTTTTTTTTCATTATATTTTCATTCCTTCTATTATTCAAAAAAATAAGAAAAAAGTTATAAAAGCGATAAATTGAAAGAGATATGAACCTGTTAGTTATTTTTCTCATACTTTTTTTCATCGAAAATCAGATGAGCATATAAATTTTGATATATTTCCTTTTTTGTTTACTTGTATAATATATTATTTGTTGGAAATTTGCCTAAGGAAAAAAATTGTGAAGTTTCCAGCAACACATAAATTTATTTTATGTATCCTTAATATTTTCACAAAATAGTAATTTTTTCATTTGTTCTGGGCGTATGTATTTCATGAAATTTTTACTGTCTTACTTCTCTAGGAAGAAACAAAAGTTCAGCTATTCCAAGCTTGCATAAAAAAACAAACTGAAATTCTACTTTACGTAAGTATCAAATCCTGTATTTTATATATATATATATATATATATATATATATACAATTTACAGTAATAAATCTTATTTATCCAAGTTAGTATAATCCAGAAAACAACAATTATTTATTGACCAATGTTTATTAATATCATTTCATCGGAAAGAGCAAGCTTGATATTTTTATTTAATACAAAGCCTCTTTGGTGAAAGGCAGCCAGGAATATTGATTACATTTAATTTCGATTAAATCGATAAAATATATTTTCATGCTCATGAGTCACCAAACTGTGTGACATTATAGCCACTTTAATTATATGTACTTTCATCATTTTAAAAACTATTGTGCGCATGAACCTTTCTAATGGCTAAGACATGATGGGAAAATCAAAAATGTAGATGTGTGTTTCATCAACTTCTAAATTTCAAAATATTGTTAACTTATTTTATTTTTATTAGTAAACTACACAGATATTAAACAGAATCCCTCCTTCTCTTTTAGTTTTCAACAATGAAAGGAAATCAATAGTAATTGTTGGTAAATTTGAAATTTGACAATTGTATGTAACTATAGAGTACCAATACACACGCGAAATCATCATTATTAGTAGTAGAAAGGGAGTATACAATTACAACACGATTTTTTTTATTTTAGGAAAGCAAGTGATATTTGAAACAGTTTCAATAGAACAGTAATTATAAATGAACGAAATTTTATTAATACGCTATTAAGCTGCTTAACTTGGTGGCCCTTGCATTTCAAAGCTGATCGAATTGTGAAGCTTTGTATATATCTATGATTTTAGATCATTTCAATGGGCGTCTCGGAGTGGAAAGTGGAACTACTTGACTCTAGTTTATACTTCAACAAAAATAAAAAGAAACATGCTCCTTATTTTAATATATAGCAAATACAATCTATGAATCCAAATTTCAACTTCAAGTTCTGAAAAAAGTATGCTCAAGTTTGTTTTAGAAAGAGTAGGAAATAGGAAAGAAAGATTATTATATATATACAAAAAAATATATATATATATATATATATATATATATATATATATATATGAATTAACGTTTTATTTTTAGACAATAAATGGAGAGGGACCAGACAACCATTTGCTGGCTTTGAGAGAAATTGCCAAAGCTAAAAACCACCCAGATCTGCCTATCTTCCAAGATAAGTCTTACTGGGAATTCCTTAACTTCAGACTATCAACGAGTCAGGTAAATTTAAAAAATGTATAAATTTTAAATATCAATACAAAAAATTGAAGCAGGTAAAAACTAATTCCAGGTATCATAAATGAAAATTAATTATAGCGAATACTTAATTTGAGACGTAAATTGATTCCTCAGAGCAATTTTAAATACATAGTTTATTTTAAAATTCTTTTTTTTTTAACAATAAACATAAAAATTGTATCTACAAGCTATCATCTATCACTTGGTATGTAAATAACTAAAAATAATCTGCTTTCCCATTTTACATTACCTGATTCAGAATTCAATTGAAAGTGGAACTAGTCATATTTTTTAAGAAGATTTCTCAAAATAATATTGCCTCTCATTGCCTCCATGCTTTTAATGCTAAACTGTTTTATTAAATTTGTTGTTATTATTCTTTTTTATTATACGTTCATTATAATTCTGAAATAATAAAACCCTTTTTCTAAATGAAAGAGAATTTCCTCTGATGTCTACTATCACCCATTATATTTCGCTGTTGTTGTCATTATTCTTACCTACACAACTCTGCTGATGCTACTGATTATTTGCCATCAAAAGTATATTAATGTCTGAGAAAAAAAAATATATAAATTCTTATCAGAATCAAAAATACACCCTTATCATTGAGCAACAAACCTAAAATCAAAATAATTATGAAGAAACATCTAAAAAATACTTTCCGTAAAAGAATGATACCCATTACAAAATTAAAATCTTTAATCAAATCTGAGATATCTGAACAATCTTGTATTATGCAAACATTTCCTTTCATTTCTCGTACTTACACTGCACTAGGCTATTAAGTAAATACAAGCCGATGGAACTGAATTGATTATTTAGATAATTAAAGGCCGTATAATATTAAAGTTTTCGCAATTTATAAGATGGAGAAAATTTTATATAACAAGTTCAAAAACAAATTAATTCTGATTTAAAAATACTGCGCATTAAAAAACTGTCGCCTTTCGAAATTTAAATTCCTCGTTATTTCGCATAAGTAATAATTATGCTAAAATATCGATGTTCTTCCTTTCAATTAAAATGATTAGTCGAAAGGTTATTATGATTTTACTATAGATTAAGATATAAGTAAATAAAATATATATTATCGAAAGTTTATCAGCGAAATATTTAACTGAAAATACATTCATTTTAACTGCCTTTTAAGTTCTCAAAACTGCATTAATTAGAAGTAACTTGACTGGTTATTAAAATTATTCTTTTTTCAATAAAAATTTATTGTAAATAAAGACCAAATATTTTCCATAAGAGTTTTAAATAAATGTCTTTTCATATTGCTCAATTCTTATAGCTCAATAAGAAAAACTACGAAAATTGTTAAAAATTTATGAAAACATGCAACAATTATTATTTGAACATAAATTCGATTATTAGAGAAATTAATCAGAGTTTTGAAATTATGAAGTATCTCTGTAATAACAGAATGTAATTGTTTCTCAATAAGATTTTCCTTTAAGAAATTAAAAATCTCTATGAAAATTTTACACTAGAAATAGCAACTGTACTATACTGTAATTACAGTTCCTAGAAAATAAAATGGATCTTAGATTCAGTTTTGCTCTAAAAAAGAGCTTTGGGGATATTCAATATCATAGAGAAAAAAATCCCCATTTCTCAATGTGTTCTAAAAAATCATTATTGCTTTCAGTGGCGTAATAAAGTAGTGTCTGGGACATGGCATTTTCTTCGCTCGAATTTATCATTAATGTTTTAACTAATGGCATTCATGGCATGATAATATTTTTTCATTACTTTATCATCTTTGGCCTTTAGAAAGTGGCATTAAAATATTAATTTATCATCTGCGAAGCATCCCTTAACTTAACTGCCACTTAAGTAAATGCCAGTGTGGTCTTGATTGTTCTCTATTCCCCGATTTGGGGTCTCGCTTATCTACTAACCATAATACTTTTGATCCCAATCACTCAAGTGGTCAGCAAACTACCTTTAAAAAAGTATTTTTTTAATGCATATGGCTATCTGTCAATGGTTTTAATCTATGAAGGGCTAATATTATTTTAGTTAATTTTGTTACTTTATAATGTTTTTTTATCATGTAATGTAAACAGCATACTAAATATTCTACTTCTCCCACTAACTATCTCGAAGGAGTTTAACTAAGAACGTTTTCAAAATTTATGCTAGGATTTATTTTAAAATGAAGCCTTATTTGCATGGAAAGTACAATAATGATATTACAATGTAAACAAGCATTTTTTTTAATGCTAGACAATTTCTTTTTCTCTCTGCAGTTACCTACTAAGTCTGGCGTTCTCGTCGGTTACGGCCCAGTAGTCCCCGATGGCTATGGCTGTTCCTACAACCCATGCGAGGACCACATAGACTTCTGCGTTTCGTCTTTCTTCAGTTCCAAAGAAACTAGCTCCGATTTTTTCGCTCACAGCCTGGAGGGCAGCCTTCTGAATATGGGCGAGATCTGTGAGAAGATGAGTCAAATGGAACAGGAAGCAAAACTAGCCAGTACTACGCCACAACAGTAAATACCCATATCGATTCGATGCTAGTCCTGATTCAGAATATCAGTTCGAAGTTTGAATCTGTTTTCAAATTTTGATCTTTTAATCATTTGAAAATCATTTTTATGATATTAACTGAATGCAGTTTTTCATTCTTTGGTGCATAATTATTGTTTAAAAATATCAGGAAAGATGAAAAACATTTTCAGTCAGTCGAAAGATGGATAATCTTTTCATTGCTTGAAAAAGTGTAACCACAAACTGAAACATTTAATTTCTATTTATCGATTTCCCAAGTAAAATAAGAATTTATAGAAAAACTTAGTTAAACTGATTTGTATTAAATATTGATAGACAAAGCCAAACATTGACTACTTTTTTTTCAAAAAAAAATCTTAGTCTAATCCGAGTTTCAGATTAGCTGAAAATGTTCAATGTCATAATCCATTTTTATCATTTTTTCAATTGAAAGGAGTGTTAAATTCTCTATTATAATTTTATAAATCAGGTTGAATGAGTCAGTGATTCCTTCTAAATTGTATTTAATGTTAAAAAATGATAAAACCTCTTTTTGTTGTGATATTTAGATTATTGAAAAATTGTGATCTTTATCCCAACAAATCACAATATTTAACCGATAACCAAGTTTGTTTCAGATTACTTCTAGGATCAGAATGCTCGGTTAATTAAAAGGCTTTGTTCCATAGATTTGATCAGGACGCATCATTAGAGTGATAATAAACAATACATATCATTCCAGAGCTAAATGAAAACTTATTTATTTCTTTGTGGAAAGCTTTTAAAAAATAGACAGTTTAGACAAGTTCTCATATGTAATCTTATAACGGAGAGTGAAAAATATTTTTAGGATGCAGGTTTTGGTACACATTAAAGAGCCAGTATTTCCTAAAACATGCTTTTGAATATATATTAATTGTTCAATAAAAGCATCTAAATTACTTTTAGTATTAATTTATGGAAATACGTAATAATTTATATTTCGATATGATATATAGTTATTTTGAATAAAAATCAAAATAATTCAAAAATAAAATAAAAAATGCTTCAATATTATATCGTAATTGATAGAATGGATACAATCACGTCCCTGCATATTTTCTCTTAACAAAAATTATTAGATCTCTCGGATAAAAAAATATTTATATTAAGAATGATGCTAGGTAAATTAAAATTACTTCTAAAATGGATATAAAAAGAAAGCTATATTCTCAAAAAAAAAATGCAATAATAAACGATATGCAATAAATTAGACTGAAAAGTGGTAAGTTTTCAAAAAATAATTAATCAAATAAATCCATAGTCAATAGTAAAATTAAAAATAATTAAAATTAAATTTTCATACAAGTTTTAGACACAGCAATCGACAACTAAATGAACAGCTGATCAAAACTGATCAGTTACTATTTCATAAAAATCTCAAAATGAATTTTGGAGCAGAAACTTTTAAGTCAAGAAAATTTTCTTCCATTAACACATCAACATATAATTCCTTTTTTAGATGAGTTCTTACTTTAAAAAAAATCTAGAAAAAAATTATTTACGTTTTTAAGCAAAATATTCTTTGACATATCACTTCAACAGGTGCTAAGCTTAATGGCTCAAGAGAAACATATCAGCGCGATTTTAACTCGTCTAATAAGGATTAAAATGTAGTTGCTCATGATGATAGCGTAAGAGCTTTGTTGCTTCAGAAAAATTAAATATCATTTCTTCATTAACTTAAAACACAATATTTTCTTGAAATTTCTTTCCTGTAAATGAATGATTTGAAAATTAACTATAACAACTGCTAAATAATAAAGAAAAAAATCACAATATTATATTAAGTTATAAAAAATTTTGAATTTGTTCGCAACATGTGTACATTTATTTCCTATAAAAAGAAAATTGAAACGAAAATAAATTAACATTATAAAAGGTTAAGGTGTTTAGCAATACGTTTATAATTTTATAATAGCAGCATGAGCATCGATAAACTACATTTCAATTTCGGAAATTAAAAAAAAATTTCATATTAAAAATAATCAGAAATGAATAATTTTTAAGAGTTAGGGAATAGTGTACAATATAATTATTAAAATAAATATCAATTATCAAAAAGAGTTATTCCGGATTATTAGAATCTATAAATGGAAGTTGAAAGGATTAGAATTTTTTTTAATGTAAAAGTATACGTGTATAACATTTGATGCATTTTTATACTAGACATTTTATTTCTTGTTTTTCTTTCATGTTATATGAAAATCTATATCTTGTTAAAAGGCATTTAGTCTCTTGTTCAATTTATTTACGATGTTAATAAGCAATTATTACGAAAAAATTATTGAAAATATTATCATAGAAATCACATAGTGTTTATAATTAGTTGCAATTTTACAGATGTTATTAAAGGGTACTATTAATATATAGTTGTCAAATATGGTAATTACTTTTAAGTTTAAGTACTTCAAAGTTCGAAGAGTAAACGTTGTGATATGTTGACATTTTCAGATGTTTAATCACATAATTTAGCATTTCAAGGATTTAAAAGACGAAAAATTTTATTATTTCACAGTTATATAAGCCTGCATGGTATAAATTTTTGTATTTTCTAACAAATATTTTTCTTGAATAATAACATTAATTTTTATTCGCCTATTTTATTTATTTCCAAAATATATTATATAAGAATATTATATACAAATTCTTCGTTGCAATTATTGTTTTTGTTATAGTTAACATAATTTTTGTTATTTTTTAATGTATAAGTAGCATTTAATGCCAGTATTGTTGAACATAAAATTACCATTTTTCATTGATTTGCAATTATTTATATAATTTAAAGAATTTTTTATCTGAAAAAATCATGAATGAATCAAATTAAATATTCAAATCATTGAATATATGAAAATTATGGTTAAAATGTGTTAGACAAAAATTGTTGAAGTTAATAAATAAAATAAATCACATTTTTGTTTTTAAAGTTATAATTAGCATGTATAATATTGCATTAACTAAATATGGATGTATTGTATATAGACTGATGTGTAACCTAATGTAAATAACTGACTATTTGTACATACAAATATTTATTGAGAAGTGTTTGTTGAAACTTTTTTGTCTCATTGCTTTTGAGAATGTTTGTCGTCTATTCTTAAAAATTGTTAATATCATTAATTTTTTACTTTTGAATAACTATCTATTTTTATGCATAATGATGAATGAATAATTTTCAAAAAAAGGAAATGTGTTTAAGTTTATTTATTAAAATTATAAAAGTTATTTTTTTTTTGTGACACATTGTTAAAAAACAAACATTTCAAAACTGCACTTGTGCATGGGAAAAAATATTCAAAATTAACAAGTTTTATCTCATCATCTTTTTTCAGATTTATTTCTCTACATCATTAAGATTCCAGATTTTTTGTTTTTCTCTATAAATAGGGAAAAACAAAAGTAAGATATTTGAAAAAGACGTGCTGCTAGAATTTTAAATTTAAAATACGAGTTGATGACTCTTATAAATAAATCAATGCAAATGAAACATTTGTGTGATTCTGAAACCTCACTATACAAAAATATGGAACATTCTTTCGATTGGGCGTAAACAATATAAATAATATAAATTTACAAAATACATATCATATATTTTGCATTGCCTTAACTTGACAGCTTAAGCGGAATGACTTTCTTCAACGTATCACGCAGCTATTTTTAGATTTTGTCAATATTTCTATTTTGATAATTTAAAAGAGCTTAAATTTCTTTTTCACTTATTTAAATTAATCCAAATGTTATATCAAGGAAACATAATATTTAATAAAGAGATTTACTTCTTAACTATCTCATGTGCTTCTAAAAATAAATTTTTAATATTTAAATGGCTCGCAAATTGCTGGTTTTGTAGGTAAAGCAAACGTAAAGAGCTGCACATGGGTTTTGTAGGAAACGTTCTTTTAATGATAATGTATTTTATCATGAGTTTAAGACGGATTTCATATAATTTAGATCAATTAGCAATTTTATTCTTAAACTAATTAGCGAGGTTTTTTTCAATACTTCAAAATAATCTGCAAAAGTTTCACAAGAATGAATTATTAATCAAAAAATTAAAAATCTTTGTGATTTTGCAGAATTTTAACAGTTAAGAAACATATCAAAATTTTTCCTTTAGGATGATAACGTTCAAAGTAAAAAATAGCCGCTTGATTTATCAATTTCAATTCATTTATTTTAAATTGTTAAATTAAAATAAGGAAACTCATATTAATTTATTATGTTTTTTGAACTAAATTATACTTTCTTTTTTCTGTATTTGTATTCCTTATCATGATACTAAAATTACAAGGAATATTAAATTCAAAATTACAAAAAGTGATTATTAATCTTATCAGAATTTTAAAAAGAGGCAATGAATATAGGATCCTTTTAGGTATGTGTTTATTATCAGTAAATTATAGTTTTTAATAGTCCTAATTCTCGTTATACATCGTAGTTTTGAATAAAAACAAATTTAAAAACCATATAATAATTATGGTAATTTTTAATTTCTCTTTAAACAAATGAATGATTTTTTGAATAAAAATATTTAAATAAAAATTATCTAAACATAATGCAAAGTAATTAGCCCAAAGCGTTAGCAAAGTGGATATTAATGAGCTTTCCAGCACAATTAAACATATCAGGAATCTCAACATTTGCAAAGCTGGAGTTTTTTCTGACTATACCAGCTATAAGATTCCCTACGTATACATATCATATAATTCTCAATTTTGTATATTACCACACTCTATGGATGTAAAATTAGCTTTAGAAGCGAAATGCTGAAGTTAACTCAAGCACAATTTTTTCCTTAAATGTGTTTCGTGGTGAATATATTATTGTAAATATAGAAAAAGTATAGAAAATCTGCATGGTGTAGTAATAGTAGATTATGTAAATTTAGAAATTATATATATAGTATGCAAAAAATTTTTGTATATGTGCATCTGAATGTTTGACGTGAAAAATATTTCTAAACTTCTGGTAACAATCTTATGCAAAATTCTAATTTATAAATAGTTCTTAGAGAACAATAAATATTGATCATGTTTCTTTTAGAGTAAAAGATAACTTTTTAATTAAAGATGTAATATTACTTTCTTTCACCGCTTTCATTTATTTAAGCAAGTTTTATGCTCACATAATATTCAAGTAGTAATAAAGATTGAGATAAATTGCTTCACAGCCAAGCAAATACTGCTAAAAAAGCACAAGGATTGCTGCAAAAACGGAACCATTAAAAGATATTATAAAAATACAAACGTAATTAGTTATTTAACTCTGAAACGTTTCGCATTCCCACTGAAAATATGGTTACATCATAAAAATCAATAAAATTGTTTACCATATAAAAATTATTAGAAAATTTTATAAATTAGGTTTGAATCTAGAGAATTCAATAAATTGACCTCAATTTTTTCATTAAATCAGTTCTGTATAAACTCGCTCTAATAATTTGGTTTAAAACATAATGCTCATAAGAATAAAATATAATTTCAATTGTTAAAAAATATTTATCAAGCTTCATTGATTATTTTGCATTGCTGTATAAAATATATTTCCAATATATAAAATTCAAAAAGTGTCGCTTAGATTCATTTGTTATTTTAAGAAACTGAAGCATAAAAATTATATTCCTTATATTGGATTTTTGTACAGATTAAAATTAGAATAAATTATACCAAAATAAATATTTCCAAATTCTACATAGAGTATTATTAATTCGCAACAGCTATATTAAAAAAAATTGCATGAGAAAGAAAGTAATTATCTTTAAGCCCTTCGTTCATTTTCAGTGGCAAAATGCATACAGATATAGTCATGGGTAAAATTATCTGCTCTCTATACACATATCAATCCTTTTCAGAATTTATAGTTTTATTGAAAAAATTCGATTAAAATATAGCCAAACAAATTATCTATCTTTCTTATTTGAATTAATGCAATTTTAAACGCAAAAAAGTTTTATCATGCTATTTTTGCCTGACTAGATTAGTTTAAGTATCACTGCTAGTGTACTTTTCCTTTAAAAAAAAAGGAATTCTACGATATCACATGGAAACGAGGAACATCATTTATCACATATGTCTTTTATTAAGAGAATAATCATATTAAAATCTTAACATGCTTATGATGTATTAAGAGAAATAAAAAATGAATACAAATTAAAGCGGAACATATTTGTACAAAATTCATATTGAATTAAAACTCCTGCTGTGCGAATCATTTTGTCCGTGACTATATCAAAGCTCTGATTCTTTAAAAATTCTCTAGTTGAAAGTAACCAGAATTCTTTTCAAATGTAAATTAAGTGTATATATTGGTACTAACAAATTCCTTCATTATGTGTTCTAAAATATGTGTTGTCACAGTATCGTCCATTACATTTGATGCACGTGTGTTGTGTAAGTAGTAAATTGTGTATTAGATCGACTATATGTCACTTCTGACTTCCAAATCAGGAAGTCCTATCAAGAATCAACATATCCAAGAAGCTGTGTATAAATATGTGTTGTGTGATTGTCCAAATGTGGTGTCCTTACATGTACTCAGTTAAGTATTACAAATACTGCAGCAAAACAAGATATCAAATCATTCGTTCATGATTCTAAGAATTTTTTTTTATTTGAATAGTTCTTTGACTTATTCTACTGTCTTGATTTTTGAATTTGCTAATGTTTTTTTATTATTTTTTGATACTAAATATTTGTTTAGTAACAGTACTTATCAGCACAAAAGTTGCTAGTCCAAAACTACAGTCGTTATATTTTGTTATAGATAATCTAATGACAATAATTATGATAGTTATATACTTTAAAACAATAGAGATAAAAAAAATCATGAATTTTGAAAAATTAGTTAAAAACTGAGATAACTAAGTTTCAATCAAAAATCTTTAGTTAAGAAATTAAGAACAATTCATGAGAAATAAAAGTAATTTCATTGAAGGAAACAATTTTTCCATTGATTGATGCTATTTTAAATAATCAATTAACATTTTCAAAGATTCATCATATTTACTTTTGAAATATTTACATCGACTTTTACGATGTCGTTTATTATGGACGCCGAAAAAAACTGCTGTTCATTTTCTCTTTAAATCTGAAACAAATATATTTCACTCCTACGTTATCTATTTTCAACTCATTTTACTTATCTATGTTGACAGCAAATGGAAATGAATCGCCAGAACCCAAATATATTTTGTGATGCCAATACAGATAAAGTTAGAAGCAAATATTTATAGAAACTCTTGGAAGATATCAAATGAATATTTCCGAGTTTCAAAAATAAATCTTTTCTGCCAATTTTGCCTACCACTCTTTATTTTTGTTATTAAATATGAAGTTAAATTTTCCCATTAATCAAATCTAAAAAGTAACTCCCTTGTCAAAAAATCTGGATAAAATTATTTAAAGGATTTCCAACAAAGAATAAGAATGAATTGGACTTGTTTTGCTGACAGACGATATTTATTTCCTATTTATGAAACGTTTGTCTTAAAATATATGTGTATACATTAACTAATGTATATGAATATTGTAGATTTTAGACGAATTAAGAGAATTACTTTTATAGAGCTACCTATATGTAAAAATTTAGAATGGTGCATTGTTAAAGTTTTCTTTAAATAAATGAATATATTTATATGGATAAATCATATCATGAGAGAAGAAATTGCTTGTAATTGCATCTTGAAAGAATACGATTCGTTGTGTTTGTGTAAAGTTAAGTAGTTACCTTCGATTAAAATAATGTTGCAACTGATTGAAGAGTACATTATAGAAATGAAATTTTTTTGATATAATTATGATATTTACTAATTTGTTGAGATTATCGCAAAATAAAAAGAAATGTTAAAAAATTATTAAATTTGCTATTATTGTACATCAAATTGGAAAAAAAAATATGTTTGGAAAACTATCAATAAAAGATAAAGTTTTAACTATTAGCCAATCGAAACTTAATAATTTAGAAGCATTTATGCTAATAGTCGATTGTGAAATCGACTTAAATTTATTAAAATAAAGTTTTTACAATTACAGATCATTCATCTCCCACTCAGTAGATGAATAATAGCTAAAATGTAATTAAAAGACTGCTCTTATTGAAATTTTTGTATTAATTATTAATTAATTTAATATATAGTAATTAATTTTAATCGATATAAAACTTTTTTGTCTACTTGAAAATGTTTAAAGAGATATTTATAACAATTGCAGAGTATTTGCTACTCTATAAAATTAAAGTCCTCACGAATAAAATAGAGAACGTACTTCTTTTTTAATTGAAAAAAATATGATTTCTTAAATTTCCATGTTGAAAATACATGAAAGAGAAATAATGACTACTAAGGTTTTAGAGTAACATGAAAATTAATTAATTATTGGATTTCATTATAATTTTAATCGAAAGAAGCTATCTTTAAGAATCTACTGTATAGAGCAGATAAATAGATAGAGCGAGTAGAAGTGTATAATATTTCAGAATGGAATATGTTCAATATAGTTCTTACTTTATACATTTCTTCTTCATATGCTGTATAATAAAAATAAATTGTTACATTACATATTTTAAAATGTTATTGATGTATCGTATCCATTTTTCTGGTTCTTCCTCTGAATATTTGCAATTAACCAGATGAATGTTTTTCCTTCCTTTATACTTAGAGTTTACATGTAAAAGTTTACGAGTATTTCTCAAGTATATTGTTCTGATACTTAGAAATGCCCTTTATATAATTTGAAGTTGTACATTCCTGTCAAATTTATTTATTTGTAATGTTGTAAGACATGCTGTCGTTTATATCTATTTTTTAAATATTCTTTCATTTGTCATGAAAATGGACAAAAAGTTACTTTTCATATTTTAATTATTGAATTTGGAGGAAAGAAATATAATTCCACTCAAATATAACATTTTGAAATAGGAATGATTATCTGCCTTGAAGCTAGTTTTCAATGTTAATTGAAACTTAAAATCCCAAATCTCTTAAATGTATTAAATCGGCAATCCTTCACTATGTAATAGGTCTCATTAAATAAAATAAAAATAATGATGGCATTTTTTATTTAATATGTAAAAATAAATCACACAAAGAAGGAGTTTCATTCCGTACACAATTTGAATGTTTACTGATTCATTCGAAATTTGCTCATAATTCTAAGATTGCAATTTTATTATATTCAAATCCTCATCATTAATTTACGTAAGCAGAATTTTTATATTAATAAATAAAAATGATACGTAGAATAAATAATATAAGGTGAATCTGTATGATAGCTTATTTTTTAAAATAATGAATTTGAAATTCTTAACAATAAGGCAAAATTTGATAGAATGGGCACACACAAAAAAAGAAAAGATGCAATAAATTTAGTTATTTCTTCAGAAAAAAATACATTAATATTTTTTAAAAATTCCCAAAACTTGTGAATTTAACAGGTTATTAAGAATCTTTCAGTAGGAAAGTATCTGATATAGAAACTAAAATATAAACTTTGATATTTGATCAAATAATTTTGATTTCCCTTCTTAAATTTTAATTAAAAACCATTTCAGAAACGAAAAAAAAATCTGTATTTAATTATTTACATATTTAAAAAAAGAATTATTTCAAGCTCCCATAATATAACTATTATATTCTATTAATGAACACAGTACTGTATCTTCTTGAAATGTTTAACAAAAATTGAGAAAAATCAGTATTTTATGAGTACTTTAAAAATACTATTAATTTATCGCATAATTTTTTGCAAATGTCTAACTAAAATCAGAAAAACTTTGAAAATTCAAAAATATTTACTTAAAAGACAACATTCAAAATCGTTCTGAGAAAAACTTAAAAATTTAATTAAGCATTTTTTGTAAATTATAAATGTAATCAAAATAAAAGATATATATTGGTTTAGTTCGAAACTTTGGTGAGTTTAAATTAATAAAAAGGAATTTTATTGTATAACAGTTTACCAAACTATTTAAAAACATGCATCAATAATTTCTAAAGTTGAGTGGAATTGAAAAGCTGCCCCTAAAAAAGATTTACGAAGTGTGAATAAAAACCATTAATTAAGCATGAATGATAAAAAAAATAAAAAAGCTAAATAATCATTTTTGGTTCTAACACTTTCGTGATAGATTCAAGAGCCTAATCTCTTAATTTTCCTTTTCATTGCAATTTGCTATTACTTATTATAATTTGCCGTAAAAACAGTAATAAATTTAAATATTGAACAAACCGCCTCATTACTGTTAACCATATTCCAATATTTCTTAAAATGTGTTTTGTGCTGTAATCCACCTTTCCAAATATTCATATTACAAACTAGCTAAAGTAACTTTTTTAAATTAAATTATAAATTTTTTCTTTAGAGAAAATAAATCCAAAATCTTTTAATTTACGAATGAAATATAAATTATTAAAAAAAACATGTTGGTAAAAAAAAAAGAAACTAATGGAGATATTATATGTAGATATTCTTTTAGATTTCAGAGCACTAAGAAGGAAATTAAACTATGTTTTTACAAAATAATTGGCGGAGACTGTAATGTGCGCATTATTTTATTTTATCTATTCGTTTATTTTATCTAATAAACATGAAAATGAATACATTTTAAGCTGTGTATTTAGTATACTATTAAACTTTTTCAAATATCTATTCATATATTTCTTAACTTGATGTGTTTTTTTTAAATTCATATGTCAATTCTGAAAAATATTTCATGTGAAGAAATTTAATCAATGTTATTGAAATAAACACCGTTCATGCATATGAAAAGTTATATTCTAGGTGCCTGTCAAATAAACAAAATGTAAGAAACGTTACTGTATCTCAAGAATGGTGGTTATTGTTTTCTCGTTCATTTAAGTTAAATTTAAATTTAATATT
>JAPMOQ010049650.1:331392-342565 GCA_026543055.1 Argiope trifasciata
GTTGACTTATTCATTTCATACACACCATTGTTTCATGATAAGTCAACACATAAATACACTTTCTATTCAAGATAAATCTTACTTGATTAAAAACAACAAATTTTAAATCATCTGAATAAAAAAAACTCGATCAATTTTTTAAAGAAAACAATTAGTTTATATAAAAAATCATAGTAACTGAAAATAAAAATATTTATCCAGCTGTAGTTTTATAATTGCCATTAAAGTTCCTGTTTCATGATACATAAATCAATGAATACAAATGAAAATAATATTTGTTGCATTAGCATTTAGTATCAACATAATATTATAAATAAAATTTTTCTAATTACTAAAATACTAGAACTTCAAATTCATTTAATCTGTAAGCTTGATATGATAGACAAATTTTGCTTGTGTAATAAAATAACACTTACAAAAAAAGAATTTAAATAAAACTAATATTTACACGAAAAAAGTGCGGAAAAATTCTTTTGAAAAATCGTTTGCGCTTTTACAATAAACTGATCAATAGAGAGGTTTAAATTATATCGTGATAGCGACAATATGCAATCTCGTAAAGTTTGTATTACCAGTCTATTGCAAGAATTGCGCAATTTTTTATATAGATATATTTTTTGTAAATTATTAGAAACATGCACACTCTTTTTTTTTAATTCTGACATTTTATCATCTGACCTTTAAATTCATGGAATTATCTAATTTCCACATAATGAAGAAAAGTGAAAAGTTTCGAGAAATGTTTAATAATTTGTGAGATATCAAAAGTTCATAAGACTAATTTTAAAATCTGAAATTTTCTCATTAAATTTGAAAATCCTATAACGCTCACAATTTTCATCGGCAAATCGTAAAACTAAACTTTTGGAGAATAAATTCAATAACACTGAATCAACACGGCAAAAAAGAAAAGTTAGAAGCATTTTGAAATAGCAATTAATTACTTTGATTATAAAGTTTTCGGATTGAAATAAATATATCTCTCATGTGCTTTTCCATCACTAATGTTATGAAGATATGCTAATAAATAAGGAAATTACATAAATCTCCCATTTTCAAAGTGATAGCTGTAACTTGAATAATCATAAAACTGAAAATTAAAACTTTAATGTTCAGAGCGCTAGTAAGTGTTACACCACTCTAACAAAATAAAGAATGTCAAAAATGAATTTGAAAATAGCCTGTTTCAATATTCATTATTTTTTATTATTTTATAGAAGAGTTAAACCTCTTTGGCAAGCACTTTGTTTACAGAGATTATGAAGTATTCTACCTATTAAGCTACTAATGAAATTATTATTTTTAAATCTTCCTTCATTGCTTAATAAACACAAAATATCTAAATCCGATAGGGGCAGATTTAGATATTTTGTGGTTAAGACAAAACACAGTATGACGTCCTTCTTTTTATAAACTGATCAATTGAGTTTCATATTTTAGTCAATTCCTAGATTAAACAAAACCTTAATGATTTAGTTTCGATTATTTTTTTTCTTTTTAGCTATTGTGTAAAATTGCATGTGTTTTTGTTTACTTGTTCATTTATTATCATGACATTGATGCATCAATGTTTGTAGAAAACACAAAGATCTACTCTTGGGTACACTGTTTAGTTGAAGTATCATTTATAAATGTAATTAAATATACAGGAATCTGATTAATTGCATTTCATAATATTAATTATCATTAATATCCATTATTATTAATTCTATATTATATGTACTATTATTAATATATTTCATTATTTATAGATTTTGCTTTTTTTTATATTGTTTTATTTCCCGATAGAGAAAGCCAATTGTTCAGTCCAGCAACCTAACCAGAAATCCGTCATTGAGCACCGAAAAATATCATTTCAATGAAATTTACGAAATAGCAAATTTATAAGCATGTGTGGTGACATCTTAATAAGCCAGTAACTACCACTAAACATTGGTGGCCATTTTTGTATAGTGGATAAGTTACTGACTTTCAAACCCGAACATCGCAGATTCGATCCTTGGCGGAATTTAACCTACGTATTGGCCCAATTCCGCCAACATATCTACGCCAAATTGATGACCTCGGGCGTGGTGAATTTTCAATAGCTCTCTTGGCGCCATCTCTCCATCAGCAACAAAAAGTCATCAGACTCACCTGACGCAGCAACGCAAAGTCGTCAGACCTACTTGACGCAGCAACACAAAGCCGTCAGACTCACTTGACGCAGCAGCAACGCTCATACACTAGCCATAACGCTTGGCGCAATAAAATCGTTCGTCTCTCTAGCGAACTCACTGGTAGGGGAGTATTGTGGTGACATCTTAATAAGCCAGTAACTACCACTAAACATTGGTGGCCATTTTTGTATAGTGGATAAGTTACTGGCTTTCAAGCCCGAACATCGCAGGTTCGATCCTTGGCGGAATTCAACCTACGTATTGGCACAATTCCGCCAACACATTACTCCAAACATGTCTTCAAACTGAATACACTTTAATATTAAGTGTTTTTAAATTAAATATTAATGCATGGTCAAATTTACCAAAAAATTAACAGTTTAGAGAAATTATCTATATCACCATATAAACAGTATAAATGAATATTATGATGTTTTGGAATATAAACCAAATTCTCTGAAAATGCAACTAAATTCAAACATCTTACCAAGAAAAATATATTAAACCATTGCAAAATCAAAATTTCACAAATATTAAATCTTGAGAGGTGTTTTTCCCCCAATTTAATAAATATGCTTCTAAATACTTAGTTAAAATTGTTGGGAATAAGTAAAAATTCTCCTATTTATATCGGCAGCATCCGCCATCGGGTTCAAATTTTTCTAATCCAGCTAATTCGATGCAGTCACATAAGAGCAGAAATCTAAAACAATATGCTAATAAGCTGACTCTTATTTGCATATCATTGAAGAAGAGGAATTTTTGTTTATCGCCGAACGTATAAATACGAAGTCAAATGTTAGAAAAATAGATCGACTGAACTTTTAAGATGTAGTTGTCGTTGTGTGTATTTCAAGTAGATGTGCGTCATTCGATAAGTATGTTTTTACTTTTCGTTCCGGTTACGAGATGTAGCCACATTTAAATAAATTTTAAGTTATTCTCTAATCGTCATTGTGTGGATCTCTTTCTTAACAGATAAATTCAATTTACTAATTAGGCTGAATTTATCTCAAAGAAAAATGTCTAAAAACAATTTTGTTTTCTGCAAACCTAAAATGCTGCAATTAGAAAAAAGCAAATCAATAAACTTATTGCTTTAATATATCATAAATATATTGATTTGCAGCTAGTTAAAAAAAATTCACTGACCAATCTTATGAAAAAAATATTATTCAATAAGCTTGAATTAAAAGAATTTTTTTAAAAGATATACGTTTTATCAGTAGGAAAATGAAAATCTCATGGCAAATTAATGTACTAATTAATGGAAGCAGGTGTTAGCTATAGCTTTAAGAATGGTAACATAATAATATCAGTGAGTGATTTAATAAAATAATGAAATTTGGATCAAATTCATTACAACAAAAAATGTTGTAGCAAATTATATGAAAAAATATCTCTCAACATTTTTTTTTTTTTTTTTTTTTTTGTTTTATTTTTTGTAAAATTAGAGGAAGAAATTGCACGACATGTATTAGGTTAGTGTCATTAAAAGGATTATTTTCTTAACTTTGAAACAATGCAAACATTTTAATTTTCCATGTGAAAATATTTTTGAAAGTTTATTAACACCTATAATAGCACCTATTTTTTAATTTATAAAAATGTTAATTAAAAAAATTTATAAAATTGTTGTGAAGTTCATATTTTTATCCTCAAATATATGTTTACATTAAATTAGGCATCCTCTATCCTGTAAAGCGACAACATTCAATTTTTATATTCAAAAATATGTTTTCATTTTCTGAAATAAGCTTTTGATAAATTCAAATAAAATAAACTTTTGAGTAGTTTCATTATATATGCATCATAAGCATTTTTTCAGCAGCAATAGTCTTTCATGTGTATAATCATATTCATATAAACGAACATTACATTAGTGAAAATCAGTAAAAGCTTATTGAAATATTTTGTGTGCAGCAAAAAACTGAAAGAATCCTATGAAAAATTATAAAGAGCCAACATTCTAGCAAAGGGGTAGCGTGTTTTCTCAGTGGTCTGGCCGTCCTAGTTCGTTCATGTTTGTTCTTCCTCTGTACTATCTGTGAGATGAGTGAATGTGCTCTTCTGCAAAAAGGGGGTTGTGCAACAGAATGAGTAAAGCATAAGTGCCAAAGATGCACTCTTACCCTCGTTTGCACTACTAAAACAAGACACTCACCCTATAGGCTTAAATTGGTATCTTTGTAAAAGTGGGTTTGTCCAATGGCAAGTGTCATAAGAAAGAACAAAATATCTACATTTTCATCCCTTTATAATTGGGCCGCTTTTTCTTAACTCATAAGCATTAAATTAAGTATTCTAAAACTGACAAAAAAACTTCAGAATAATAGAATAATATTTTATTTAAATTATTAAAAGTACCAAATTAATAAAAACTGTAATATATATATATTAACAAGAACAAGCTCTTCCATGTTTTAAAGAGTCTTACACATTTAAAATTATTTTTCCTGGCTCTTCAAGCTACATGCAGAACTGAAGAAGACTGCCAATTCTGATGGAGTAACAATACTCTCTTTGATTCTTTCCAAGAATTGATTTGCTTCTTTCATTAACCGTCCATCATGAACATTTTGTTCCAACAAACTTCTCAATCGACACATTTCAGAGTCCCATTTTTTCAAAATTTCTTTACAATTATAATTTTCAGGTTGTTGGAAAAATTCTAATTCATTATTTTCTAATTTATTGCACTTTATATTCAGAATGTTTTTCAAAATATCAATATCTTCTATGTTACCCTTTAAGTTTTCAGGTAGTGGTAAAATATTGTCTTCATGATTCTCAAATAAAGAAAATGGATCAACTTGCAATTCTGGAAGAGAATTTGTACCTGTATTTAATAAACTGAGCTGATTGCCAACTGATACCTGATGACTGCATAAATCCATTTCCTGATTATTTGGAACAGTGGGAAATTCAAAATTGAAATTATTTAATTCATTTTCAAGTTTCTTCAAGTCAGGAAAAATCTCTTGCAGGCTATCCTCATTACTTATATCAAGTCCTGCAAGTAATTCTGAAGAATTTATGTCATCACAGCTAACATTGAAATCAGGATCTTGTAAAGAATAACTTAGATCACTACTGATACTGAGATTTCCAGAGTCTTCAGTGATATTTGGCAGATCACTGCTATTACAAAAAGTTTCAGACAACATCAGTGAGTGATTTGAATCAACAGTTTCATTCTTATTTTCAGGAATCTGTGCATTATTCTTTTCAACAGAATCATACAGATCTTTGGAAAGTGGAAGAGGAAACATCTGGGGATTTCCACCATCTTGACTTCTCATAAATAAACTTTTTTCTACTGCTAAAGTGTGGTTCAGATCTTCTGGAAGAGGGAAAGGGCAGTCCTGAATAGGAAGTCTCCCAAGGTAGTTGGAATTTTGAAATGAGCTTTTGTGATGAATATCACTGAGCAGACCTTCATGACATAAAGCAGGACTAGAAGTAACAGAAGCAGCATGCTTTGGAAGGTTTGGAACAATGTCAATATTGTCGTATAACATTGATTTTGACAAACCAAGACCTTGCACTACACTACTAATAGGATTTGTTATGCTTTGTACACTACCAGATTCATGGAGAACTTGGGGCAGACTTTCAAGTGATGACGAGGAACATGATTGAGCAATTTCACAATAATTTTTGGGAACTGGAGAAGAAATTTGACAATTATCAAAAGAATCATTTGTAGATCTTGGAGTGATCTGAATTGTGTTATTAAGTTTTTCAAAATTTTCGAATTGCGGTTCACGATTTTGAAACATTTCAGACTCTGGAAATTGAATACTTTTATTATCTTCCAGCTTATCAATATTTTTCAAATCATTTTTGTCTTTTTTCTTATTACTGGACGGATTACTAGAGTGAGATAAAACACTATATCTAGTAACGGTTATAACTCTTTTCACAGGAGCTTGTTGACTGTTATTACTAATATTTCTGAAAATCTGCTTTGGGCAATTATTGTCATTTTTTATACCATGATTTTGTCCATTCTTTAAAACTGTTTCAGAAATGTTTTCAGAAAGAGGACTATGTACAAAATTCTGAACACAATTTTTTAATACTGGGTTCATGCTTTCATCATGAATATCAGATCTAGAACAAACCACTTTATTTCCTTGAAAAGTCTGCTTATTTTTGTAAGGAATATTGTCATTCTTATTATCAGAGTTCTTACATTTTGTAAGAATATTCTGCAGAACTGTTTCAGAGAGAGGACTATTTTCAGCATCTTTTTGAGGTTCATGACATTTTATAAAAGAGGATGTCTCTTCATTGCCAATACCTTTTTGAACTCTCACAAACACTGGTTTTATATTAGTGCTAGTCTTTAAATTATCTTCATCATTATTTTTTATAAAAGGTGCATTGCCTACTTTGGCAGCATTTTCACATTTTGGGAGACATTTTGAAACATTTTGACACTCTTTTGAGTTAATAATAACATTATCATCTTTCATAGATTTACGGTTCACTTTAGGAGTATTTACAATGCGAAAAGTTTTTCCTAATTCTAAATTAGTATACTTCCTAGAATTTGCAGTTACTGTTAGAACTTTAAACACTGATTTTTTATTATCTTCGTGGCTTGTTGTAATAATTTGCACAGAGTTACCTTGACTAGAACTGGTACTCTTTCCAATTGCCTCAACTATTAGTCTGCCACCACTATTACTCTTATTGCCTCCACCATTATTCTTAATAACCTGCAATGTGCATCCTCTGGTAAGGTTAATATTATTTGGGACATTCAGTTTCAGAGGAGCACAGCTAGCAGTTGCTAAAGGAGAAGTAGTGCTAACACTCATATAATTGGAAGAGACTTGTGGTGAGCTATCTTCATCATAGCTGTCATATTGGTTTTCAGAATCACTGTCACTATCATCATCATCCTCACCGTCGTCCTCAGTGTCGTCATCGTTATCTGAAACGTGAAGGTCAGCAGGTACCTGCATGCCATTTATATCTTCTACCAACTTGCACAATTTCACAATATTCTTAGATTTGCTATTATTTGGGGGTTGAGTCGATCGATTTTGAAGCCTCCAGAACACCGAGGCTCTAAAAAGATAGTAACAAAAAAAAATTCAGAAAGTACCAGAAGAAAACTTTAAAAAGGACAAAAATTTTATTAATATAAAGCATGACACAAAATAGCAATAATCTTTCAGCAATATGTAATAAAAACTATTTTGCTTTATGATAATCTTTTACATAATTACAATTTTATATAAATGCATTTTATTTACAAATGGTTCAATTTCTGAGAGAAATGTGAAGTGCAGGCTATATCAACAAGAATTTCCTTGGGAGAGAAAAGTCATCTATTAATATTTGATAGTGATCAACTGCTTTTCCTTGCAGGATGTCTTCAGAAGTTTATGGGAAGACAATTAAACTTATATTTGCATGAAATTTAAAAATAAAACATAAGGTGTCCCCAAGAAAATGAAACAGCTATTTATTTTCTTAAATATTACATCTAAACTTATATCTATCAATTACAAAGCTTCATTAAATAAGGTAGATAACTGAATGATTACACTTTGGTATCTGCAGAATTTAATAATAAAAAGTTTTAAAAATTAAATTTTTATACACCCTTAATGATATAAAGAAGTCACCAAGAAAATTTTTCTCTGATATTCACAATGCATGCACAAAATATTCATCAAAATTTTATACTTCTATTCACAAAATATGCTAAGATATTAAAAGACAAAATTTATATATATTCCAATTATATAATTTTCCGTGTATATAGTCTTTTATATTCCAAGCTTGTTTGAATGTCTTTCATATTACATTTTAGTGATAAAACATACATTATAATTCTGTCTGATCTTCAGTCTTAAAAATGTATTGTTTGTATTAAATTTTAAAAAAATGGTGGAATAGTACATTAACTGAAGTGTTTGTAAAACTAGTTAAAAATAAACATTGATGATTTTTAAGCAATGTTACATCTTCTAACAATAATTGAGTGCACATGCAGCTGTATTACATTTAAGAGCAGCATAAATCAAGAAACTCCTCATTACTGAAATATTCATTTTTAAAGATAGCTAGATAAAATATACATAATTCAGAATAAAAAATTTTATTTTCCTGCTAGTAATTGCAATATTTCCTAGTACTTTATCAATTTATCATACTTATCTTCCTTTCTTATTGAATCAATGTTGCAACTCTTGACAAAGTAAACAGCAGCATGTATAATCAGTAAATTTCTTTTAAGTTGTAACGATTGTATGACATACTACAAGATAAATATTTGCACATGATAACTTTTCAGAAGAAAATTAATTCATATGTTAAAGAACAAACTTATGACAGCCATCTACAAGCATTAAAAAAAGCCTATTTCTGCAATTATAAAGATAGAAACGTGAAATTTTATGTGTGCATTGATGAAATGAATTTTACTGATAGACTTTTAGATTAATTTTTTACAGCTTTTATCACAAACCAGGACATTAGCCATGAAAATATTAATACAATTTTGTAATTGGAAGTATCTTTAAGGGCAACATTCAGAGAAATAAATGCTATATCAAATTTTACCGACATCATCGACATATAATTAAAAAGTAAAATATAACAATAAACTCTTTATTTTTTGTTTAAAAAAAAAAAGAACATTGTAAAAAAAATTGTCAAAATTAGTTTGCAAAAATAAGCAGGGTACATAGTGAGAAGCTGCTGCAAAAATTAAATACTTTTAAGCATTTTTTAAGCACCTTAGTCCCAAAAATTAAGCATCTTTATAAAATATGCATGGGTAAACTGTATTTTCTAAGCATAGTTTTTTTTTTTTCTTTTTTTATAATGCTGCATAATTTTTATAGAAAAAAAATCATAAAAATTAATTTTAAAAGGTTATTTTTTAAATTGTAATATTTATTTCTGTTTTTGCAAAATATCTTCTGCTGTAAAATCATGTTGTTGTTGTTGTTGTTGTTTTCGGACTACAGAAGCATAGAAATGTTCATAAAAATGAAAAAAAAATCTATTAATACCAAAATATTTAAGTCTTTATAAGATTAACAATAAAGATCTGTGAGCTCAATAATTAAGATCCAACATGGCTGGAATGGAAATAGCAAATTTTTCACTGCACTCACTCACTCTATTAAGTAATTTTATTTGTCCTTTTAGAAAGATGAGAACTAATTATTCCTATTATTATCCTCATACAACTGGCAAATGAAATTGATGATAGAGCAATGCCATGTCCTAAATAAGTTTTTAAAATCAATTTTTAATAGAAAATAATAGCATGTAATAATAATAGTTCCCAAATGTTCAGCCTAAAAAGAAATTGTCTTATCACCTCTTATTTCTAAAGTTTAGTAATAGTTTTTTTTTTTTTTTTTGAATGCTCCTAACATTTAATGAAAACTTCCTTTTGATCCTAGAAAAAATTCTTACTTAAAAAAAAAAAAAAAAAACAGAAATGACATTACATACATAATTTTTGTAAATGTAAATTGTTTAACAAGTTCTAGTTTTCATAAATAATGGTAACAAATTAATAAAGTTTAAAAAAATCCGCTCTGTAGTTAGCAGGAAAACAGAAATAAATCAGCCAGAGCGCATTCCGAAAACTTTCTGGCATATTGCCAGGAAATGCATTGTGTGGCATTGGCATACAATAGGTACGGAATATTAACACTACACATGAATTAAATATTTTTACTGATTCTATCTATTGTGTGATTGTTGGCAAGAATTTTAGGAATCATCTCTGGAAGGCAGTAGAAAGTATTCGATGAAGTGAATTTCGGTTTTAGAATGCATTCTTCCCAAATATTAAAACAAAAATTTGACTTAAAAATACAATTTAACCATGAAATTACATACCAAATTTGACATATTTCAGTCAATATATTTTTTAGCTAAAGTGTTTAAGTATTTCTGAAATTACAGACCAACATGCAGTGAACCCCTTGTTAGATTCAACTCAAAATCTGACAGATGTTTATTCAAAATTATAAATATATAGTTAATTTAATAATTTATATATATAGTTATAATTTAAATATATAGTTACCAGGCATAACTTAAAATAAATTCTTCAACATCTAAAACATTAAAAATTGAAAATAAGCATATTACGTATTTCATACTATACCTTCCATATTCTAGTGTTTTAATAAATGGCAATAGTTGAAGAAAAATGGAGAAAAAAAGAATCATTAAGCGTTGTATTAAAATGTGATGGAATGCATTCAATATTTCTTTAAATTCTTTCCCTTTGCTGATACATGTGGTAAACAAACTTTTTTTGAATAATAATACTTTATCTCGTGGGGAAACAAAAAAACGAAAACTTTTCTTTAGTCTTCACGAGAAAATTAAACACTTTTAAGGTGCTTAAAAATGGTCTTTAAATTTAAGCACTTTTCATGACACTATGCACCATGATAATATAAGCATTTCCAGAACTTTTTGAACGTAACTTAAACTTGTGTTTCCTTTTAAACAGAAAAGCAAAGTATTATAATAATATTTATCAGTAATATAAGTTTATTTTTTCAACTCCCCCTCTTTTTTTTTCGCATACACACAAAAATGTATTTTTGTCAATAATACAATGAAATATTTAATAACAGAAAAATTATGCTAAAAAAAATCTGTAGTCTTCAGTTTGATCACAAAAACAACTTATTATAAAATTCTTCACAGTTTTATTTATTCTGACATGCATAGAAATACTAATATTATTATAAGTATTATAATTTTATATTTGATTGGTGTCATATTCAATTCTCATAACTTTCTTACTATTTAGATCACAACACGAAATGCCATCCTCAAGATAAACTCTAATATCTACATTAGACTGATTTTTTATTATTATTTCTAAATATGACAAAAACAAAAATAAATTACAAAAGATATTTATAGTAATATTTTTAATATTACTGAACAAGGAGTAAATGTAATGTAAAAGAATTTCATTCTTATTTATTTTTTACCAATATTTTCAT
>JAPMOQ010049650.1:342575-394730 GCA_026543055.1 Argiope trifasciata
AAATTATAAAAGAGACTAAGCATATATATACCTTGTAAGTTGTGATTCCAACTGCAGACGATTTTCAATTTCCTTGCTCCATTCTTCATATAGATCATAAACCCACTCCTCTGATGGATTTTTCCTACTATTTCCTAAATCTTCATGACCTTCTAAAAGCAAGATTTCTTCGTGGTTTCTAATTGCTTCACTTGGTGACATTCCTATAAAACATTTTTAATATTTTTGGTATTCTAACATATACTACTACTCCATTTCAGAACAAACATATTTTGCAGGGTAATAAAAACATAAATTATTTCTTACTATTCATTACAAATTATTTGAACTTCATTTTCAAGTAAAAACATTTGCAATTTTTTTTTATTTCATTTTCTAATAACATTAACATACTCAATATATATTCACAAAAAAGAAAACAATCTAGCACAAAATTAACACTGAAATTTACATACACACAAACACACACAAATATATATATATATATATATAAAGAAAAATCAACAAAACACTAAATTAATCAAATATGTGAACTTTTGTTTCAAATATTTTATTTGGAAAATAATATTGAGATAATTCAAATAAAGATATCAAATTGCATTATGTTAACTTAATAATCAGTGACAAGTAACACAAAAGAAAACGCTATTAATTATTTCAAAGTTCAATAATACTTGTGATGAATCCCCTTGAAAAAGAAATTGGCATTTTAATAAGCTCTATACTAACACAAATTATAATTCTACAATTATGATCAAAATATTTTAAAAGGCAGTTCAAATAAGAAACAATGACTTTGATAAAAGAAATATTCATTGGAAAATTATGAAAGGTACCAATCAAGGTACATTTTTAACATTAAACTAAATGCATTTAATTCACCAAGTGGTAATTTCATGTATTTCTTTTTGGAAAGAATATTAAGGAATCATACATGATGTCATTCTGTCTACAATCTTTTAGAATTGAAGAAAAGTTAGAAAAGATTTGTTTGCATGTAATTAATGCAGACTTAGTCACAGGAAATTTTAATTATCCACAGAATTAATGATAGCAGTTTCTGTGAGAAAAAAAAATTAAAAATAAAATTATATCAAAGCTTTTAAAGAAAAAAAACAGAAAATTAAAAAAGATAAATATGTTTTCAATGCCATTTCAAAAAAATGAGTATCCTTTTTTCAAATATTAAATAGTAGGCTGGCTTTACAATCATTTCTCAGAGATCAATATTCATTAGTAAATAACTTAAAGCATCCTCGCTTTCTTAACATAGAGCTGCTTCAGGAATTTTGTATTAAATCTTCAGTTTGGTCAATGGCATCTTAAGTTAAAGATATATCTTTAATTTTTTTTAATATGCTTTTAATATTTTTAATAAATTTCAAATTATTGACAAAAATTGTAATACTTTCCATATATTGCAAGCATTTAGCCTTTACACAACTCTACCTCTACATATGGTAGTAACGATTAAAAACCAAGTTAAAATGCATTCAAAAAACAAAGTTTTCCTTTTTTTTAAAGTATTTTCCCATGTTTATCACAGTAATAAGAATAATTAATGCATGTAATAAAAATAGTATGCACCATTTTATCAAATGCAATACTTCACTGTGTAAAGATTCATACTTATTACCTATTTTAAATAGATTTATACATAATTAACAAAATAAATTACACAAACCATTTTTCTTTCTTAAAATAAATATCTATGGATTAATTCTAATAAAAATTAAATTCGAAATTCTCAGATCATAAAAATTGATATGGCTTCAACAAAACAATAAAATAAACATATAGTACAAGATTAAAATAATAAATAAAAGTATATGGCTATTTATATAGTGGAGTCGCGCCAATGTGGGATTTAATTACGGCAAGGATCAAACTCGCAACCTTACGATTTGCAGCCATGTACCATATCCGCTAGACAAAAAGGACCACCAATGTTTAGTGGCTGTTACTGGCTTATAAAGATATCAAGATATCCCCATAAGTATATATAAGAAGAATTATTTTGTTATCAATTCAATAGAAAAAATTGTAGCAGAATGAAAAGCACAAGAGTAAAGAATACTATTTATTAGCATAATTAAAAGTGTTTTAAAAACAACAAAAATAAATCTCTTTTTTTTCCTATGAAAAGATCAAAAGTTTTTATGGTCTATTTTTATGACAAATGTTTTATTTGGTAAACTTATCAGTACTTGCATATAATTTATCCTAATTTGTCAGGAAAAAAACTTTATTTTAATGTTAAAAAGCAGGAATCAGACTTAGAATAGCAGCACATATTGTCAAGATGACAGGGGGGGGGGACAAGATTTATGAATTATACGTATCTCTATCATTATATCAGCAACAAAAATCTTAATTATGATAAAATTATAAAATTCTTTAAGTTTTTCCCCTCTTGAAACTATTTCTTTTACCCCAAATCAGAGTAGAATAAATACAGTATAATTTAGAGAGGTTGGCTGACAATTTCTTTTTCCCACAAATTTTACTGACATAAAGTAAACAATAGAAAACCTCAAGAACACTGACTAAAAAGTAGGTTTGAAACTAAATGAAAAAAAAAGTCAAGAAAATAAGTAGTACAAAGAATAATTCACTATTGATAAATCAAAGAGATTTGTCATATTGATAAATCAAAGAGATTTGTCAAATCATACCTTGAAGATACAGCAAGTAAAATAGGAAGCACAGATGACAAAACACAAATTGGAATTAGAAACTCATCATTAATTCCGAACAATAATAGATTTAGATTCTCAGAAGCATCAAATACGTGCAGTTAACTCAAATTACAGAAATTTAATGCAAAATTATTAGCAGTTATCCTTCATGATAATGAAACTTGAAAATTTACTGTCAAATCATTGTCTTCTGTATTACAAAATCACAGTTTTACTGTATTGCCATACTATATAACAAAAACTACTGTATTGCCATACTATATAACAAAAACTACTGTATTGTCATACTATATAACAAAAACTACTGTATTGCCATACTATATAACAAAAACTCCTGTATTGCCATACTTATTGTTTTACTGTATTGCTATCACAAAAACAAACATCAAATTCCTCCAAACACTTGCTTAAAAAGATTCTTCAAATTTATAAGCCAAATAAAATTCTAAATATTGAACTATAAAACTTTTGCTAAACATATTTGTACCAAAATTTATAAAATGGGCTAAAATTGGATTGCATACACTGCCACCAAATGATAGAATAACAGTTATGCTAACATGGGCACTGGATGGAAAGAGAAAGACCAATGACTGTATAGCATCATAAGCTCATGAAGGAAATAAATTATATTTGTCAGGGTTAGGCACAAATTGGAAATACACTCAGTATTAAACCTGGCTGGGTGGTGCACATCAGTTGGAGACTCATGCATGAGCTTGATATAAGCTGGAATGATAATAATGAATATTGAGTCTGCAAATTTATTTTTAATTTATCAATATTTATCTTTCTTTTCCTTATTCAGAAATAAATTTTGAACACACAAAAATATTTACTGCTAAAACAAACTTCAAACTCCATTTCTAACTTTTATCTTCTAAGTGTATACCGAAAGATAATTTTGTGACAGTAATGAATTTATTCAAAATGTGAGAGATAAATGTATGTTTTGTTTCGGATACACACAGAGGAAGGAATTAAAAGCTGATAGAAAATGCAGTCTATGATATTTTTTCCCCTTCTTCTACAAAGTTATATTCAAAATGTTTAATTATGTTCTTATTGAAATACATTGAATTAAAAATAAAAAGAGAATTAAATATTGAGTGCAAAATTAAATAAACTAGTGATTAAATTTATTTGAAAATATAAAAACAAAATGGAAAACTCAAATAACTCTTTATCAATATTCATTCAGAAATAATGAATACCAGAATTCAACAGATAAAATAAAATTACAAAGCACTGTTAAAAAATCCTATTAGGCTCAAGCTACAAAGCTTGATCATTTTTATAAATTACAATACAGATTTGTCGTTTCTTTTTCCTTTTTTATTATATTTTAAATTAAAAAGTAATGTTAAAATATAGACATTCAGAAAGTTTATGTCAACTTACCTTCTGTAAAATACCCAATGAATGTCTTTTTAGTTTCCTCCATTTGCCTTGCCATATTAAGTACCTCAGTTTTATCAATCAAATGACTATGGATGAAACATATTCTCATAACACCTTTGTAACCTCTTTTAACATATTCATCTTGGTAGTAAGTTCTTTTACCACCCTTTTTTATTTTCACAGAAATAGCTGCTTTACAGTTAAAATCTAATTTAGTTCCTTCATCATCCTGAAAAAAAAATTAACTTTATTTATAAATTCTCTTAAGTGTGATATCATACATGAAATTTAAGGAAACTATCTTATTCTTATTAGAAACACTTAATAGGATTATATGTCTTTCTACATTACAATTAAAAAGATACTATATATAGAAAAATATGAACCTTTAAATATGAGAAAATATACCTCATAAAAGAGAAAATTATTAAAGTTGATAATTTTATATTTTTTTATATTTTATTTTTTTAAAGAAATTATCAAGAATTTGTATTTTTTATAGCCTTATCCAATTTCCTTTGACATACATAAATCAACAAGTCCAAAAACCAATGTAATGAAGGTAAGGAAGAAGAAAAAAAAAAGTTTTAATCTAATTATATGTAATTTTAAAATCACAAGGAGAGATCTGTTTAACATTGAAAGAAGTATTAAGGAAGTTATATTTTCCAAGACATCTTTTTAAATGTAGCTTATTTACATTCCTATTAAATGTCCAAAAACTCATTACATACAAAAATTCTGTTAAACACGTAAAAAAATTATCACAAATTTTTTTAACCCTGCTTTGTTGCATATAGAGTGCTAACAGGTTTTTTAATGTTCTACAAAATATAAAATGGTATTTATCAACAAAATAATATACATCAATCAATAATTGAGATTATTGAATTTTATGTTGAATAGTGATGTAGTAAAAATTCACAATTTAAGTGTTAATAAAATATATAAAAGTAAATATTATAGTTAGTAAACCAGGTTTTTTTAGATATATTCTTCATTTTCTTAATTTATTTGCAATACTGAGTAGTGAAATAATCATAAATTATAGCATAAGAATTTTTCAGCAATAACAGTATGACAGACTCCTATTACAACTATTCTTATATATTTACCACACTCAAAGTACCATTGTAAAGACAGTAATATACTGAAAAAGTCGACTTAGTTTTAAAATTTAGAATTTTTATATAAATTTTAATTCTATACCCAAAGATCTAGTTTTTACCACACTCAAGCAAACACATTATTTGTATTCCAGAGCATATTATTTGGTATCACATATGTTGCGCATTATAAGATTTGTTTAAATTGTTTTAGTTTTTGTCTTATATTTATGCCATTCACAAGAGGCATGGAGCTTGCATACTTTATTATTTTACTTCTCTGAAAACCATACTGAAAAGGTATTTTAATAAATTTCCAAAATCAGACACTCTATAAAATACATTAGTGTTGTTCACCTATACAGGCTATGAAAATAAGCTATCAAATACAAGTAAGCAATGAAAATGCTTATTGTGTATAGAAGTGTGATGTGATACTTTGAAAGATTACTGTTACACATGTGAGCAATTTTTTTAGAAAATTGCTTTAAAAATGACTGAATTTTAAATAACATCCGTAATCAATAATTAATTTCCAAAGTCATTGTCTAATTTCAAAGACTAAGGTTTGGATGAGGAGAAATTAAGACTGTTATCCTATTTCTAAATGTAATCACAGTAAAAAAAAGCATTAAGACAAACAGTCATGATAATTACAATATAATACTCATTATCATTACAGATTAGTCAAAAGTATTATAGATTTGTTTTAAATATTACAACATAAAAGTACAAACAATAATATTAAAAACAAAAAAAGATAATCATATACATTAATGCTACAAAAAAAATCTGTAGATAAAATTTTAATCAATTAGAAGATACTTTTTCTTCTATAATTCAAAAATTTTACTTAGTAAATTCTTAATATGATTTATTTTTAATATAAATAAATATTTAAATTCAATTTTTATATTTATGTTCATTAAAATAAATATATAAATTCATTATATATTATAAATTTTATACAATATATTGTATAATTTTAAAATTCTAACTAAATTTATACAATTAACTATTTTTTAATGTAAAATATTAAATATTGAATCAAATACATGATTCTCAATAAAACAAATATAAGTATTTCTCCCTGCCAGTTAAATATTATAAATTGCACAATTAAAGTACATATAATATGGATTTTCATAAAAATATAACAATAAAATTGAAAATAAAATTTTGAAATTCAATATAAAAATAGATTATTTTAAAAGGAATTAAGGATATAAAACTGATCTTAATGTACTTTTTGAGAAATCACTGCTTTTTAGTATGTGTGTATTGATCAGAAGTTTCATAATTTTCAAGTTTAATTATTTCAAAGTAATAGTAATTTTTAAAATGCAGCTGAAAAAAAAACATTTTTAGCATATAGTACTTATCAGTTTTCTAATTATTATTGCCCCAGTAGGAAGAATACATATACATAATTTAAGATCAAATTATGGATCTGGAAATAATAGAACTAATTAGATATTGTTAGAGATGTACAAAAAGCAAGTCAATCATCAGACATGATGAAATATTCTAAGAAACATTAAAAAGAATATCAACAGTGATCATTAATTTGCACAAATGCGCAGCTGATAAAATTTTGAATTTAATTTTTTCAAAAACGAAATTTTAATTGAGAATTAAAAATGCGCAACTATCTCAATTCGATAGCAATAAATATCTATACTAGTTTGTAAATGAAATGTCACACAGGCATAAAATGACATTTAAATTTATGCATAAAAATGGTATCGTTAATATATAAATTTTTAAATACAGTTATAATCGATGAACGTACATCGTATTTTCTTTTTTTACCGAATGATGAACTTTGACACACATAAAGTTGATTAAGAACATTTTCTTCACATGTTGTACTTTGTCTTAATAGCCATTCAGTGTTGGTGTTTCCTTTGAAATGTTTAAACCATTCCTTTACATCATCGTAGTCATTTAAAGCAATTCTCAGTTCACATTCAAAGTTTTGAGAATCTATTTTTCTCTTTTTAAGGACTTTGTATTTAAACTTTTTAGGGAAAACTATATTTTCTATGTCCAACTCACATGGCTCCATGTTTAATTTGTTGACAAACAATTGCTTTGCTTCACATTTTAAAACTAAACGTAACCGCAAATTATTGTGCACTTTTTTTTTTCTTCTTTTTTTTTACATAGTGACAATAAATACAACTAAGAGACACAATAAACCCATAATCGCTTTTTGAGCTATAAATATTTTATATAGTAACATATAAACGTATTAAAAGCTTGTGGGTGTGGAGCTCAGTAACTGGCATTTTTAATATTAACACCGTTAGTTTGGCAACAGAATATTTCGCGCAATTTTTTAGAATTTGGCACTAAATTTCGCGGTTTCGTTTACTACCTCAAAACAGACAATCTTTTAACTTTCCTAGAATTTAGTTTATCAAGTCTTTTAGAATTGTTAAAATGGAAATCGACAATCAGTTTGAGGATTCTTTTGATCCCAGTGTTTATCCAGATTTGTTGCCCATTTATTACAAACGTTTATTTCCATTTTCTTTGTATCACAAATGGTTAAGATATGATGATGGTAAAATATGGCTCTGTTTTTGTATGTTTGTGTCTGAAATATAGATATCCTCAGATAAAAGTTCTAGTTTTAATTATTTTTTTTCTTTAGATAAGCTATTTACAAATAGAGAGTTTTCTTTTACTCTAAAAGATGATGTATATTTGAGATATCAATCATTTAAAGATGAAGAAGATATGAGGAAGGAAGTTATACAAAAATGTCCTCATAAAATTGATATAGGAGCTGTGTATTCCTGTCGGGTAATTATATTTATTAACATATTACTTTTTTTTACTTGTATTATTATTTTCTAGCAAACCTCTTTAAATTGTACATTTTTTGTGCCAAAATGATATTTAAGTAATGTATATGTACATTTTAAAATTTCGTGTTTGGGAGAAATTTCAAAAGAAATACTAATTATAACCAAATAAATAGGATGATTATAGCAAAATTGTGGAATATTATAAATTTGTCCATTTTTTATGTTTTACAAAATTTTTGTCACTTAAATTACTTGGTTTTTTTCTTACATGAGAATTATACATATATATATATATATTGCTTCTGATTTAGCCAAGTGACCAACGCACAGCTTCAAATTTTCATCCTTTGGAAAAAGAGCTTGTTTTTGATATTGATATGACTGATTATGATGAAGTAAGAACATGCTGTAGTGGAGCTGACATCTGTAGAAATTGCTGGCCTTTTATGATTGTTGCCTTGAAGATCTTAGATAGAGCTTTAAGAGGTAACTTTTTTGTAACTGAAAGAAATTTTTATGTGGTTCTGAAAAGTAGGTGATTTTTATTTTCTTGCGAGTCTGTTAATCTAATGCCTGTTTATAAAGTTATGTATACATTAACTTTTTTGCATTCTCATATTGGAATATATAATTCTATTATTATGATTCTAATTAATAAAGAGGTTCCAATTTTTTGCTTATTTTATCACTGTCTTTTTACATCAGACGGTAAAAAAAAAAAAAAAAAAAAAACTTTTAAGGAAGATAAGCTGTTGAGAATTTTTATACTCTAAAATAAATTCATTTTGGAAAAGACTGAATTATAGAGTTTTTTATTATCTCTGATTATACAAATATATTCTTGAAATTATTCGTTTATAACAATCTTGTACATATGTAAAATAGAAATTAAATATATAATAAAATACATTGCTTCACTTCCTTAAACTGGAAAAAGCATGTCTTAAATTTTCATTTTGTTTAATTTCATTAAATTTTCATTTCACTTACATTTATTATATTTTGCATTAATTTGAATAATATATTTATTATAATATATAATTATTCTAAATAAAAAGGTTATCCTTGTGGTTGTCTTTTAGAGGACTTTGGATTTAAACATCTTCTATGGGTTTATTCTGGTAGAAGAGGAATCCATTGCTGGGTGTGTGATAAGGAAGCTAGAGAACTTAGTCCAGCAGCACGTAGTGCTATTGTTGAATATTTAAGTGTAATTAAGGTAATTTAGACTTTGATTAAAGCATATGTATTTGCAGTTATATTTTAATGTATTAAAAATTATACAAAAAATTATTTCATGGCTTGTTTTTGCAAATTATCATTGAATATTTTAATTAAGTTATTCAAGGTAAAAATGTTTGAATGAATTGCTTCACTTTCTGTCATCATGTCATTTTTATGTTTTCATTATTATATAGAAATAGGAGCTCATTTTCTCTGGATTTTAATCAGATATTTTGTAATTTTAATAGAATGAAAGTAGCATCCTTTTGTTTTGTATTACTTAAATTAATATCTTTACTATTAATTGTGCATCATATATATCTGCCTAGCTGTGTATGTAAATACATTCCTATTTATATATATCATGATAATCTAATTTAAACTTTAATCAATTTCTTAATTTTTAGCTCAGTTTAACCCACATTAACTTCATTCTAAAATATTCTCTTGTTTCCTGATTCCATTACACTTTTCCTATCTAATTAATTCAACAGAAGTTGCTGAATTGGTTAAAAATTTAAAGAAATTCCACTAAAAGATCCCTGTGTTTCTCTGGTTTGTGATTCACAAATATTAGTAATCCCTATTTAAATCTCACAGTACATATTTACAGGGATTAAATTTGCATCTACTTTCCCTCATTTCAATGTGTGCTAAGTTCGTGCTCATCGGTTCTGCTAGTTCAAAAATCATGCCTCCCAGAATGAAATAAAATGATGTTAAAGGATTGAAATCTTCACTGTCTTTGAAACTGTCTACTGATTCAAAAATGATATGCTAAACCAAACAGATATGTATTGTATAATTTAAACATTATGGAATATGATTTTGTTCTTTTCTATACCATTATACCACTATTTAAATCTCACAGTACATATTTACAGGGATAAAATTTGCATCTACTTTCCCTCATTTCAATGTGTGTTAAGTTTGGGCTCTTCGGTTCTGCTAGTTTATAAATCATGCCTCCCAGAATGAAATAAAATGATGTTAAAGGATTGAAATCTTCACTGTCTTTGAAACTGCCTACTGATTCAAAAATTATATGCTTAGCCAAACATATATGTATTGTATAATTCAAACCTTATGGAATATGATTTTGTTCTTTTCTATACCATTAATTGAGTAGTGAATTTATTTTCTACATTTTAAAGAATAACTATTTAGCAAATCTTAAAAAAGGCATTTTGATGCTATGAAATAAAATACTTTGGATGATGAAGTTTATTGCAAATTAGGATAAATTTTTTCTGAGTTTGAATAGCATCCATTCAATATAGTATTTTGATTATATATTATATTTATTTTATTTATATATATATTCTGTATATTAAATTAGTACATTTTCAGCCTATGTTTAGACTAGTACATATCTATACCATAAAAAGAATATTATTCTTATAAACCAAATTTATCTATTGAATGTCTATTCAAACTCTTCTTTCCCTACACTATATAAAAATATTGCTTTGTTATAATTATGTTTTAGGATGAACAAGATTATGTTCTAATCTTTAAGAGATTGTTTGTTTTTAAAGAATTTAAAAATATATAAATATAATGAAAAATTTTGAAATATTTAACTCTTAAGTCTTAATTTGAAAAATAAAACTAATATATTGTAAAACATCTAATATAATAAAAGTGTGAAATATATTTTAACTACGGTAAATGAACTTATTACAAGTGATTATAGATATAAGGTTCGTTAAATAATTGTAAAGTATCATCTATAAAATTGCACTCATATATTAGTAATATTTTACATTTGGATTTATTATTTTAAAAACGTGATCCTTCTGTGATCGTTGACTCAACAAATAGAAGTTATAAAATATTTTTACTGTAGAGACTTAAATAATGACCAAGAGAAATTTAGAGATTTTTTTTTATCATCATTAGATAAATTTCTTATTTTTGATTTAGCTTATCTATTTCTAAAAGTCTATTTATCTGTTATAATGTTTAATAAATTTTAGAAGGCTATTTCTTTTATTTATAATATTTGTTGTTTTAGGGTGGGGAATACAAAGCCAAAAAAGTTCATTTGCCTGAAACTTTACATCCAAGCTTAAAGTAAGATGCATTTCTTTATTAATATATATATATAGCTGCCTTTGATGACTAACTGGTTCGCCATGAAATGCGCTCTAAAATGTTCAATTAAATACTTATGTACCTTGCTCTCTTTATAACTTATCAGACAAATATATTTAAACTTCTAATTCCGACAGTCACATTATTCATATTATTATAGAAGCCTTACGATTATTTTTTTATTGTACTATGTATCTCTCTCTGATTTGAAATCAGGTGTCATGGAATTATGTGCAAAATATGACATCTTATATTTATGCCATAACAGTATGCTTCCATTTAAACTTGTACTGAGCATCACACTCTCCTCAGATTAATTTGCAATAAGAGTTAGTTTAATCATTCTGTTTGAGTTTTGCCAAAGTGACGGCAAAGCAATGATACACTCAATGTGCTTTTCCAAGTTAAACTCTACTTTCATTTTGTGAGAAATTAATTGTTGAAAAATATAATTACAGTAATTTTTTAAAAATTCATTAAAAGCAGAAACTAAATTTATAGGTTAAAACATTGTTATCAATGAAAAAAAAATCATTTTTAAGATGATTTAGAAAAAAGTTTTGTACTGCAAAATTTTTGAAAATTATTGCAGAAAAATTCCAAATGTTAGCTTTAAAAAAAGATACAATTTAATTACTTAAGTTTAAATTTTTTTTAAAAAACTTAAATGATTAAAGTTACAAAACAGCTCCATCTAGGTATACTTATACTTAGATATATTACAAGAATTAATCATTTTTAAAAATATGTTGTTGCATGTAATCTAATTAAATATTATTTTTCTTATTCTTGCAGGCAAGCAGATAAAATTATCTCCAAGTATTTTGAGGATCTCATGTTAAATAAACAAGATTTCTTAGCCACCCAAGAGAATTGTGAAAAAATCATTGCAATGTGCTTGGATCAAAATATCCTTTTTGAATAATAATAATAAATTATATCTGTAAATCTTATTTAAAACAAAGTTTTAAATGTTACCTTTTTATATTTTGTTTTTACCAAAGATTCTTAAAACCTAATTTTCTCTCTAATAAATCATTATTTTCTTTTTTATAATTCTCACATGTTAAATTTAATGTGTTTGACTATTACTAGTGATGTTATTCAGATAAATATTTTACAAATTAATGTATTCATGACATTTTTGGTACAAAATTTATATAAATTATGACTTGTAAGGTTGAAAAATCTTGTTTAAGACGAAATTGCAATTCAGTATCTAAAAATTAATTTTTCTGTTTTCATTATTTTTTAGTTTAAATTGTTATTTAATATATTCAGTTTAAAATTAATGCAGTGTGAATTAAAATTCAAGAAATATCATTATTATTTTAGAAAAACCATTATAAAATAGCCAGGAAATAAATTAAACCTTTTTTATTAGTACATAATAAAGGACTTAAAATTTTGTAATGTTATATATATTATTGTTAGACACAACAGAAAAAAGAATAGAATTGGGAAAACAAAATTACTATTTTCGAAATTAACAGATAATAACATCTTATTTAAGTTATAAATTTCTATCAAAATATGTCTTTCTGATTATTATTGTTTGAAATGTAAATATTTCAATCACTACATTATCTGTTGAAAGAAAGTTCTGTTGTCTAATACAAATGAGAACAAGATGCACAGAATGCACATAAATTGCAATCTTCAAAAAATGATTTAAATATATATAGAGAGAGAGGGACAGGTACTTTTAGAAGATATAAAGTAAATAGAACATAATTGTTTTGTTATACTTCTTAATAAAATTAAATGGTAAAGAATATCTTAAGAATGCTCTTAAAGATGCAAAATCAAGCCAAGAAAAGTGGGACATTATCAATCAAATTGACGATGTAGTGATGACGGTAAATCATTCATTTTAATATCTTAAATTATTTATTTATGCCTTCTTAAAATATATCAACTATATTTTCACTACTTATTTCAGAAAGGGGTTAAGAATCGATCAAAACATTTCCTAACAGAGGTAAAATTCCAGTTATGTTACCCTCGTTTGGATATCAATGTAACCAAAGGATTAAACCATCTTCTGAAAGCACCATTTTGTGTTCATCCAAAAACAGGCCGTGTTTGTGTTCCCATTGATGTCAAGACAGTTGATTCTTTTGATCCATTTTCAGTACCAACTATTTCGTAAGTATTAATACCTTGATAATAAAATTGTAAATAGTTTAATTATTGTAAATACCTTAGATATTAATCTAGAACTATCCTTGTGTGAAAATAAGTACTGCTTCAATTATGTCTACTAATAATAAAGGTGAATATGTGCACTTTACAATTAAACTGTTTGACTTACAAATGCTAAACTTGGTGTTCATATACTTAAATGATAATCTCAGGGCAATTTTTTTGAAATTTAAATTACATTTTACTGTTTTTCTATGATATTTTCTGAAAACCTCAATGCATAACAATAATTTTTTACTACTTCAAAAAAAAATAAAATACTTTTTTAATGATACAATTTAATATTTTGGACCCCCTCCTCCTCTATTTTCAGTAATAGATTACATTGTTCAGGGTCAAAGCATTTTCTTTGTTTCTTCAAATATTTAATCCTTCAATTTCCATCTATTGTTAAAAGCTAAAGAAGAAGAATTCTGTTTAGTATATATCTTATTTACAAAACAAAGTGAAGTAACAACCACAAAAGTTAGGCTGGATATTTATATTTTTAGTATTGCTATTTTGTATACCAATAGCGCTTTAATATATATTTAATATATCTAATACTATAATACGAGAAATGGTTGCCAAGTCGAAAATCACCCCAGAATTAATAAACTCCGGTAAACTTGGGGGTCTGGGGTTTTTGGCCACGAGGAATCGATTGGCGCCGGTTTTGAAGCGCTACGGTCGAGTAGTTCGGAGTTACAGATAGGATATTTTCAAACTTTATTAGTTCGCCATAATGGCTACTTAAATTTTCAAGCGGTAACGTGCTGCCATCTATAGCCAATATGGCGAACTAATAAAGTTTTATGTTTATGCTGTTATAGGTTTATAATATGTTTCTTATGTATGTGTATATGTTTGGTTTTTCTAAATAAATTTGTCAAAAATATTGAACTTCAACACACTTCAATCTTTACCTTTACTTTACCTTTGTATAGAATAGTTCCCTTTCCAAACTCTAACTTTGTTTTAGAATAGTTTACAATGGTGCACTTTAACCGGTTATCTTTTCACCAATAGTTTCACAAATTTCACCAATAGTTTCACAAATTTCACCAATGGTTTCACAAATTTTCTTATGGCATGTATTGTTTTGATAAATCACAATTGAAAATTTAAATCTTCGAGTAAGCTTCGATACCTGTTTTCTCCGAGCGGAGCTCGGTCACCCGCTGGTATATATTAATGTACAAAATAAACATAACATAAATAAGACAATTAAAATAAAAAGGCTTTAATGTCTGGAAATTTGACAGAATTATTCACATGAAGCTATATCTAAAGGATTTAAATGAAATTAAATTTAAACAGTATTCTCAGGAAACCATATGGTTGCCATAGATGACAAATGTTTAATAAATGATAGAAGACAGAGGCGATTTAAACCATCTTTGTGGTGCTGATAAATTTTCATTGATGAATAAAATTTTAAAGAAATTTGTCATCATTTGTATATTTTAGCTTTAAAATGTTGCATTGTACGCAGTTTATAATAATTGCCTCATTAAATATCTTGTTAGTAACATGTCAAGTTTATGAGATCCCATTCTAGGGTTGCTTTCTTTTGTTGTTATGTGGGTCATGAACTACTAGAACTAGATTTGAACTCTGAATGCGATACTTATCATTGGTAGTGGGGTAACTCCATGCACCTTCTCATAATCCCGTAAATTGCATTTTATAGCTAAACTGCAGTTACGATGCTAAGAGTGTCATTATAATTAGTTACACCACAAATATTAGTTCGTTTCTCATCATCATTTGTAGAGTCATCATTGGCCTCTACACACTTAAATTGTTTAAACAACTGTTTCTTTAATCCAAAAGAAGTTTCATATGGCCTATTTTAAAAACTTAACCACTATGCAAGTAAATTTGGCAAGAAATCGTTTATTATTATAATGAAAGAGGAAAAGATTAATCTCTCTTTTTTTAGATTCTTTATTTTCATTAATAAAAAAGACTTTTTGGAAATACAGTATGGGGCAATAAGAATTTTATTATTTTCCAAAAGAAAAGTGTCATGCTCTGATACCCTATGTGATACTTAAATTTTCAGTTATATTGTATGTGAATGAGTTTGCAAATACAAATCTCTTATTGTATAAATACATGCTACTACTTTTACTTTCTGTTTTAAGGTTAAAAATTGAACTGGGTCCAAAAATTATGATGAATGATATTTATAATGTATTTACATCATCAAAAAATGCCTAATTGTGAACTAGATTTACACTCAAAACAGATATTTTATTTATTGATATAAAGGATTTTTTTTAATATCATAAATATAAATTTAAAGAAAATTTGTAATTTAGGAATGAAAACCTGTTATATCAAATGATTCATAAATTTTATCATGTTGATAAAATTTATTAACTGAATTTTAGGAGCCTTTGCAAGGAAATAGATGAATATGATGTTTCTTTGAAAGAAGTCAATAAACCTGAAGACATTGTGGATGAAGGGCAAAAATCTATAGCAACTAAAATTGAAGATTACAATAAAACAAGCATGCGTACATCAATAGAAATTTTCAGGAAATTTGTAAAAAATTTTGACTTATGTTGACTATTTTAGATATTACAATTTTATATATATGAATATAAAATTTAATCACATATACCATAAATTATTATTGAAGCTTTATATTGTATTAAGTAATAAAAGATTGTTTAAAAAACTTTAGCATTTTTTTATTATTAGAGCTGTTAGAATTGGAACATTTATCTACTTGTTTTGTATTCCAATTGGTAGTTGCTTATATATATAAAAAATAAACCAAAACTTTGTAATTTTGTATTTTTTTCAATCTCATATTTATTAAAAGTTAAAACTCAATCAATGATATGTTTCCTTTTGTTCGATGAATAATTCATAATTCCCTGTTCGTAGAAGGACCTGTCATTATCTGTGAAAATTTGAACAAAGTACTGATTTACAGTCTCATCTGAATTTAACAGTATTCCACTCAAGAAACTTTGAGGAGAATAAAACAAGTATAAATTTGATGCTGAAAGTATTTAACGGTATTCCACTCAAGAAACTTTGAAGAGAATAAAACAAGTATAAATCTGATGCTGAAAGTATGTTGGGTGAGGCAACATATCCTATCCAAGCTAATAATTTTTAATGGATTGCCAAACGTGTGTGGTCTTGCATTGACATGATAGAACATTACTCTGTTATGACTTATTCCAGACATTTCTGGATGGCATCTACATTACATATCCAGATTAATTGATCCATTATATGGTTGGAGTGCAAAAAATGTCACACTGTGAGCATAACCTTTCTTTAATAAAGTTCTGCTTTTGAAATCATTGGCTGTGAATCATCGGCTCAAGGCTCAAAACTGTTTGCCCTCCTCTTTGTAAACAATCCAGTTATCATTAATTTCTAAACATTTCATGAACGTATTGCAGATGTTTATTTGTGCCATTAAATGAACTTCAGAGTGCATAAGGCACCCAAACATCAAGCTTACTTGCGTATTCCACTTTCTTTAGACGGATATGAACACTTTTTTGACCAATCTTCCGCGCCTGCAATCTCTTTAAGTTATGTAACGTGATTTGACTGGATCATCGTCTTTATTTTATCATCATCAATCTGAGTGTGCCCTCTTGATTAAATTGTATCTTTCATATCAAACTGCCAAGAAACTTCTTTAATCAGTTTTGAATTGATGATCGTGTAGAACATTAGAATTTTTCACAAATTAATCATGCATTTTTTTTTTCTTTATGAAAATAAAATATGGTGAAAATGAACAGTTTCATCTTCCATGTTCAAGGGGCTGTCAAAACTCGAAGCTTAAATTAGGTTCATTGTCAATTTGTCAATGAAGTAGCAATTACTTTTGTAAATGTTTCAAGTATTTCAGAAACTGTACTACTGCCACCTTTACGGGGGGGGGGGGGGGCCCTGCAATTGATTTTTATTTAACCCAGTAATTAAAATTATGCAAAAAAAGTAGAAATGATCTTACCAAAATTGTGGATCATAGACAAAGTCATAACTGCCGTGATATCTATTTCCAGAATTTTGCAGACAAGCATTTTGTGTTTCATAATTTAGTGGTGAAAACTGAGTATGCATATTTTTTGATCAATTAAAGCAAAACTATAATTTTAATAACAAGATTGCATAACTAATTTAATCAAATCATTACATTTTTATGCATGTTATGGAATTGATTCAAAATTTGATAGTTTTAACATATCAAATCGATATCTCTAACTTTATTTTTGTAATTTACTCTCAGATAAACACAATCTTCCCTCAAATGTATTTGATAGAAATCTATAAATTTAATTTACAGACCATATGCCAACAAGGTTAAATATAGTTCCACAATAGTGTTTTTTGCAACTCAATAAAATTCAAATTAATTTTTTTTAAACCTTTCCTGGTATGCTTTTTCTTAATGTGTGTAAAAAATTGACAAATTTAACCAAATTTTTTTCATACTGAATTTGGGACTGCAATGGCCTGGTGGTAAGGTCTCGGCTTCGGGACCAGGTTTGAGACCCGATTCCACTGAAGAACCGCCATGTAAGCAGGTCTGGTGCATGTTAAATCTGTCAGGGACAAACCTTTTGATGGTGGGGTGTGGAAGTTTGGAAAGTGGAGTGCCAGCTCAGTTGTTGTCCTCGTTACCTGACCGTAGTCAAAATTATGAGGTCTGTACCCAAAACAGCCTTAGTGTTGCTTCAAAACAGGACATTAATATAACTAAACTCATAATAAATTTTATCATATTTCAGCCTTATTAAAAAAATTCAACTACACAAATATAAAAATTATCCATCCTTATTTTTAAAAGATTGTATTAATGATAGAAAAGTAAATATAAAAATGTATAACAATATATATTTATTCTAGATTAAAATAATACACAAAATTTGAATAAACAAAATATCACAGACTAGAATTCATCATGGAAACTACGAGCAGTGTCCACCATTTTGCTTCCAAGGAAATAATCTTTCTTTGCAAAAACTTCATCTAAAGATAAAAGCTTATCTTTATTTGTATCGGCTATCTTTATCAGCTTTCTAGCTTCTGTTTTGGAATGCACAGGATTTTCTGGATCATTATACATCTAAAGAGGGAAAAAACAAAATCATAGTTTTCTTGTAGAATAATATATAAGCATTGCCTATTACTATTCTTCAAGTAAAATTTACTTCAGTTATAACAGTTTCATAAAGAAAATAAACCATATTAGGATTCATGCTGCTGCATTTCATAACAAGTTGAAAGCTGAACTCATGTATAGCAATTCCTCGCATTTAAGTTTCCATTGTTCACAACTCTCAAATTTTCAAAACATTTTTATTTATTTGAATGTTTCCCCACCAATTATAATTTCAGCTGTCTCTTCAAAAAAGGGATAATACTGTATATGTATATTGATGTTTATTTATATTAATGTTAAAAATTCTGTAAATTATTTTGTGTTGATATATTCGCCATTACAAAATTTCTACTCTTTTGGAAAATTCAAAAATTTCCTAAGAATGTCTAAGAGGTTTGCTGCAATTGCATATTGTTAAGTTGCTGCTACACATTCATTGAGTAAGCATGGTATGTGATAATTGATGTTTTTGACCATGATGAAATTACTGAACTTAGCTGATTTGCCACATAGCCTCTTGTTTTTATGCAATATCAAAATTTGTCAATAATTACTGTAGATTTTTTTCTACCATCTTAAGGTTTCATTCAATACACAAATTTGCCTAATTATAATGCTATTTTGTTTGAAACATAACATTAAATGCAGAGAAAATTAATGATTCACTATTTTTTAATTCTGATAAACTGATATATTTTATATCAATATAATGTTAAAATATATTCTATTTTATTATTACTTTGTACACATTATTTCCATAAAAGCAAACTGATATAACTTAAAAACATTTATAAACATCTTGAAGAATATGTTGTTGCATGAAAAACACTGTTTGAAAATTATTCATAAGTTCTGTTAGATAATTTCCTCATCAAAGGTTTAAGGGTTTTTTTTTTTTTTTTCACTAAATGAACATTTATCTACTTAAAACTATCCATCATAATATTCATCTAAAATCTTATACATAATTAACATGTTACAGGAAAGTAAGAAGTGTTTCATCTCAAATATTCTTGTCTTCTGATTATAGTTCAAATTAAGGCTCATATCCAATACTTCTACTTGAACTTCAAAATAAAATATTATTTAAGAACTAATATGGCATATCAAAAACAGTTTACACTTCTCAGTATTTAGCATCATAAGTACAAAAGAGAACATTTAAAAAATGTTTAATAGTTTCAAATTTAATGGGTAAGTGGTTTAAAATGAGAAATGTCAACAAATTCATAGTCGAAGATTTGCTACATTCACTACTTCTAAAGTTAAAGCATGTTGTGAGCTCATCAATGAAAAGTCAACAATGGTATTTATTAATAGATGTGAAAAACTGATGACAAAGAAATAACAGCAAATCAATATTTAACTTAATATTGCAAGCCTGGTTTCTCTCGTAATAAATATATAATAAAAATGTAATTTTCATTATTTTTTTTAATTTTACCTTGTATGTTATATCATGTATATACAAATTACATGTGCTTTTCTATTATTTTGATTATTATCTTAAAAGAGGTATATATATCTTTTTGAAATAGAAAATATAATTTTTTCTTCGTCTTTATACAAATTACAACAATTAAATGTGCAAAAGAAATTTTGTAAAATTTCAGAAATATTAAATGCGTTTTAATCAAAATATCTATTGTGTTAATAAGAATATTATATATTAAAACTTTTAAATGTTGTTTAACAATAGGTTTTTTTTTAATTATTCAAAAGGTAATATTGCTTCAAATTGAAATAAAAATTTCATAAAAATAAAATGTTTCTTAAAAATTCTAATTTATTATTATTATTTTACCAGTAATTCTTCTCTAGAAACTTTTCCATCTTGATTAAGATCTATATTTTCTCTAAATTCTCTTATTCTCTCTTGTTTCCAGTCAGAAGCTGAGTGGTTGGTTTCATCAGGATCAGGCATTTCTGCAAATTCTTGCTCTGTTAACATTTCATCACCATTGTCATCTAAAAAAATTGCATTAACTTTTAAACTATTGCAAAAATTTCTCAAAGACAATATTTTATTTTGTTGTCCATTTATATACAAAATGGCTTTACAAATGGAATTCGATATGAATTAATTTTTTAAATATTACTTGTCTGGAAATAGTTAAACATTTAAGACTGATGAAACATATTGGTTAGTGCCGATATTTGACTGCTCATTCGATTTGTGTTTCTGATTTACAGCCACTATCTAATAAGCTTATTATTTTCTCTATGTAGTTAAAAGATGGCAGAGAATTTCATCGAATTAGAAATCGAAATCTCAAAATACACACCTTCCCTGTTTTATTTAGCATTTTTCCAGAATACAAATTAATTTGTAATACAGGAAGTATATTTGTTCTAGAATTTTATCAGTTCTTTTAGAATTATGTACAAAATATATATTTTAATGATCCTGAAAAGTCGTATTTTTATTTTTCTAGATGTCATAACTTATAATGAATCTTAAAAATCCATTAATGGTACCAGAAATCAAAATGCAAAATTTAAATTAATTTATTAGTGAATGTTTTATTTCTTATAGAAACATAAGTCTTAATATTGATAGCTAAAATTTAAAGACACCTTTTAAGTGTGTGTGCATGCGTGCTCATAAATTTTTACAAAATGTAAGACCACAATAATTTTATAAGTACAGAAATTGCAAGCTAGATGTAAAATTGTGATCCCTTTCCCAGTGTCTAAAGTACTGAGTGACCATAAAATAACATTCACTGTTTGGAAGAGCTGCAATTAAAACCAATGAAATGAATAAAATCAAATACCATATTAGAATCCACTGATAATGAAAACACACAAAATTTAGTAACAAAAGCAGCTAAGATTTTGTTACTAAGAGAATAAAACAAACCACAACACAGATGTTCAGAAATAAATTGGATTCAATATAACACTAGCAGAAAATAATCTTTTATTAATCAGGAGTAGGACTTCCAGCTCATGTGCAATATTTTCAATGAGCTGATTTTTCCTGTATAGAATGCAAAAAAGGGAACTTTTTTTTTTTCTTTTTTTGTAAAATTTACCTTTTTATGCCTTCTACAGTCTGCATATGAAATTTGGTTTCATATTTTTCATTAATTTTATTTGCAGATGGCTCAAAACAAAATTATTTTGTCCCGTGACCTATGATAACTGTTGCAAAAATACAGCCGGAATTTCATAACATTATTACTTATATTGCCATTTAATTTCCTTTAGTAAGTAACTAAAATTACTAATAAAGTAAATAATACATTCGCTAAATATGAATTTTGTTCAGGTAGTTACTAGTCTAAATGGGTATTATACTTAAAATGGCTAAGACCTAATATTCAGCAGAAAGCAACAATAATATATCATATAAGTTTAAACATATCTTTTTCATGTATCATTGTCTAATAATAATAAGAGGATAGTAATAAAAATTGGCAAAAAGAAACAATTAACATCATCAGAATTATTCAAAAAAAATCAAATTTCATAAAAATAAAAGTGTTAAAGTTTTAAGTTGAAACTCATTGATTTAAGAAATAAGAAATGTAACTTATTTCAGCTCTTTGATGTTGAATGAGAAATTTAATTCAGTATTAGCTCAAGTTATTGGGAGAAACACATTATCTTATTTAATATAGAGAAATGTAAGTCTTTGGATAAAAATACGAAGCATTAAAACATGTTTATACTGTTATCTTTTTTTAAACTCTGAAAATTACTTGCAGTGAATTTAAAACAAAAACTGCATTTGTAACCATTTCTTGCATCATAAGAATTTATTTCTAAATATATCAATTACCTAAACTGGCAATAATGTCATTAACCATATTGATAAGTGACACATGGCTATGTTCAGGATGGCGGAATGTAAGAAATTCGTCAATATTGAGAGCATCAGGATCAGAATTGGCAGCTTCTGACCAGGCTGCTTTGTCCAAGAGGATTTTTTCTTTTACTAAAATGAAAATAAAAAATAATAATTCCATTAAGACAGCTATCCTATTAGAGACATGATAGTAAATTATTTTTTCAAAAAGAAAAAAATTACCTTGACGCTTTAGACTTTTGTGATTTTCTGGATGTTTCTGAGCATATGTTTCATTGAAACCTTGTTCAATCATATAATTTACATGATATTCTTCCCAACTCACACGGCCTGTAAAATATACATCAAACACGAGCCAATATTATTTTTATTACATATAGATTAAATGTATAAAAATAAAAAATTCTTTTTATACACAATGGAAAAAATTTTAAATTAATTATGCTTGCCTAATGCTCATCCAGTGATGATTGATTCATTTAAATTATAGCATTATTATTAATTCATTTTTTTTTTTAGATTTTATTTACAAAACAATAATATAAATATTAACTTTTATAATTCTTTTGTTTTTTCCTTAAATTCAATGCCAGATGCCTTTCATATGAAATAAAACAATAAGAGTTCTAAATCCATCATATTTTAGCTAAAAATTGAGCACAAAGAAATGTTTGCAGAAATTAAAGGAGTAAAACTAAATAAAAATGTCTAAGATAAAATGAAATATAAATTCTATATTGATTAGATATTAAACATAATTGACCTAAATACTCACTGCAACTCAAATAATTGCTTAATTACGATAGCTCAAAAAATATTTTAATGTCAGATTATGTTATATAATCACAAAATCAATATCTAGAGACTGATCATATTTAATCAGTATCAATTCAAATTTAAAAAAAGATACATGTTATATTATGTCATACCAAAATATTATTTTATTACATACCTTCAATCATTTTCAAACAAAAATAAATAATTAACAAAATAAAATTATTCATAATTCATACAATAATATTTCAGCTCAAAACATTCCCACACTATTCACTCACTAACAGTTATAAATGTTCCTTTTAATAAAATGAATCTAACATTAATTTTGTCCAAAAAAATAAGTGAACTGCATAAATTTTTTAAATCATACATATTTTTTTAAAAAAATAATAATTTTATTATTATTTTTAAATAATGTTGTTGCAATTTTGGTCATTGGTGGTGCTTAAATAAAGAACTTCCAATCCTCGGTGCCTGTGGATATATATTTTTTTATTAACAATAACAAGAGAATTTACCCTGAGCGTTAAACTTCCTAGTAATTGTTAATAAAAAAAATATCTAAAGGCATTTAATAAACTTGTTCAGTTTGTGCTAGTTAGGTTAAAAGTTCGGTATTAACAAGCGCTATTTTGGATAGTGCTTTTCATAAGAGTTTTATCTGGGCTAAATTAGCTAAAGCGTTAAATCTTAAACCAGTAAGATACGAAGAGCTTGTTATATATTCCTTTGTTCCAATTCAACTGTGCGTATTTTTCAATTGGTACTTAATTTTCTTAAATTAATAAATTAAACCCATCAGAGCATAATATACCTATGACAGAAAAAGTTGACTGATAAGCATCTTGCGCAATATCTGCTCAATATAAATCATCGACATAGAGAGAATTTAGCATTTCATAACATTTAGGATATTAATCTATGAATTTACTTAAATGAAATTTCAAAACGCAAGCCAAAGCAAAGGAAGACATAGTTAAGCCAAAGTGAAGACGATTAAGATTAAATACTTGCCTTGAGTCCCCCGTATGTTCCGGAAAACATAAAAATTTAAGATACTTCCTATCTTCCTTTACAATCTCTATCATAAGAAATGCCTTTTCTAAATCTCTGCAAATTGCAACTTTATTCTCCCGAAATTTAAGAATAACATCCAATAAGCTGGCATTAAAATTGATTCCCGTCTCAAGTGAATCATTCAAAAAAAATTTTTTTTTTTATTTTCCCTAGAGGAAGATATTGAGCACCTTAAATTTTTATGATTTCCGGAAAATACGGGGGTCTTAAAGCAAGTATTTAATCTTAATCGTCTTACTTTGGCTTAACTACATCTCCCTTTGATTTGGCTTGCGTTTTGAAATTTCATATAAGGAAATTTATAGATAAATATCCTAAATGCAGTACTGACTGCAACATTTAGGATTATCTATATATGTAAACAAACATACCATTGTGATCTTTATCCAAAGCTGTAAATATATAAATGTTTTCATGGACAGCTTTCTGAAAATGCTCCTTTACTTTCTTTGTAATCCAAATTTCTAATTCTTTTTCATCTAGAAAGCCGTCTTTATTCATGTCGGCTCTAAAAATAATCAAACAATTCATTCATAAAAATGATAATCTACTCAGTATATGTCTATCTCACTTTAAATTTATTAAAAAATATTCAAATTGCAATTTATTGATAGTAATGGAAAAATAAACAACTATTTTGTTTATTATATAATAAATTTGACTGTAATAAAAATAATCAATTAAAATTTAATAAATATTAAGAATTCTTTTAAAATCTAACAAGGAATTTTATCAAGCTTAAAATATAGCATTTCAATACTTTCAAATAAAATTCAAATGTAAGATGAGAAATTAACAATTTAAATTTTAGAAACTGCCTTCAAATGTATGTTTTCATTTTAAAAGGGAAAAAAAATGTTATAAACTTTTCATAGAAATGTTTTTTCCTTAAAATATATTTGAAAGATAATAAAAAAAAATATGTTGTTAAATGATTATTTCCCTTTACTAATTTTATTTCAAATGATTTAATTTTATAGCTTGCAAATTAAAAAAACTGACAAAACATTTTAAAAACAGAGAAAAATAAAAGATTACAATCCTATACTAAATAAATTTTGAAGCCTTTCACATAAATACAAAATTTCACCAAAAACAGGTTTTTCTATATGCATTTTAATAGATATTAATAATTTATTTTAATGCCTTAATCAGTAAATAGTGAAAAGTTGTAGTAAAAAACTGTTTTGAGTTCTAATCTAATCTGTACATAATTTAGGTAATTATGATATGTATAACATATATTTATGAGTTCTCAGAAATTTAATTCTAATTAGTCTAGTAAAGTTAAAGATTTCTCTTAAAAGCCTATGAGAACAAAAGTTTTTTTCTTTTTGACCAAAATAGCCAAATAAAGGGTTATATATATATATATGTAAAGCAAGAAATATTGATGATAGTTATATATATTACTGATATATGATCTTTCTTTTTTCTTTTAAGAAAGAGTAAGGTGTAACATAGAAGTGATTCTGATGAAATTACATCTACATTACATCAAATTTGAAATAAAAAGGTAGTGATGCATGAATAAGCCTATAAGGTCAACAGGGAAAGGAATATTTCTGATCTTATTTTTCACATAAGGCAAAAAAGAAATATGAGAAGATAAATATATCATTAGTACTTACAACTGTTTTATTTCTTATATAATGTATTTGATAAATATTTTTAATAAATAAATTCCTTTTTTTAACCTATCTTCTAGCACATAAATGTACATCATAATAAGTCAGAGATATTCAAATCAATTAATTATTATTTTTATCATCCTTTTTTTTAAATTTATGCACAATCTAGATTAAGATCTGAAGTATTCAGTTAAAAGAAAATCTAATATAAAAATCAAAATATTCTACTGAACTGATTCCTACATTTAATCTCCACATATCTTTTTTATAATGTCAAAAACTAAATGATAACTTTTAATTGAAGTTAACAAAATTTATATTTTAAAAAGTATAATTTAAAATTTTCATATTAGCATATCTGTGTGACTTTTAAATAAAGTTATTTAAAGTTGACTATATGAATCTTATTCAAAATAGTTTTGTTATTTTAAGGTTCAGTACAATTTTTCAAATAAATTTGTTTTTTTTTTAGCAAGAATAACTTTATAAAGAAATAAAAATAATTAATTACTTACATATTAATTTAGCACATTATTCTTTCAAAGTTTATTAACCAAACTATATTGCTGTATTCTTATCATCTTCATCAACCTTAAAATCAAAGCTAAATCAAATTGCTGCAGAGATTAAATTATATAATGTAGAAGGAATTAAAGAATTCAACTTAAAGCAAATTTTAATTTTCTTCTAAATTTGAATACAAAATCTGAGTCACAAAATAATATTTATTATATTTCATTTTAGAAAATTCTATTCTGAAATTAGATTTATTATTAAAGTAGAGAAAGCAGTCACCTAAACAAAATATTTATCCCTAGTACACAAAAACACTAAAAATATATTCACTGAATAAGTCCACAGAAGAGAACTAAATACTTGTAAATCCAATATATTTTCATCACAATAAAAAATTATATTCCTTATTACACTGAAAATATAAAATTAATTATTTAAAACTATTATTAATCAACCGTGTGACATTCATTCATAAAATATAATTGTATTTAAATAAATAATTGCAAAAAAATATCAATAAGAAGACTTGTTAATGTAAGAAAACATCATTAAAAAGATTAAAAGGTATTATTAAAATAATGCTGAAATTTTAGAAATATTTTTGATGGAAATATAGATATTACAAGAAGCAAATTATAATTTTTTATAAATTACAATTTTTAAAAATATTTAAGCCAATTACTTCTAATTATTTTTACAACTTTGTAACTCAAATATTTGATATGATTTCAAACTGGAATAGTTTTAGTTTCAAAGTAATAATGTGGCGTAACATACCACAGCTATTTACATTTTCCAAAGAATGCATATATTGATCTGTAGTAAATTTAATATTATACAATCAGAACGTACTGCGGAAAAGACATTGACACATGCTGCCATGGTAACCTTAACAAAACTTTTCTCAAGTAATTATATATCTATGTATACATATGCACATTGCGGCAACTATTTAAAAAATTAAAATGATAAGGTAATACATAAAAGTCTTGGAAAAATACATTACTTTCTGTGGACGGATGCAAGAAGCTTTTCATCTTCCGTTACACTTCCATTTGTACTTCCCAGTAAAACTTCCTTTCTAAATTGCTTATTCAAATGACCATCTCTTTCCATCCGCACCCCTTGTAAATGATCTGGAGGTTTAATATCTTCAAATTTAATTTTTGAAAATTCATTCGGAGGGTTATTTCGCTTCGTAACATTAAAATCAGTAGAAAATAAATGCAATGGAATACATAAAACGGAATGGCATAATAAAAGATGAATAATGAATAAAAATTGAATGGCAGAAAAAATATCACAGATTGGGAAGCAGCATTTATTTCTCATCGAAATCATCATCTTGTTAAAAGCATTTTAGAATCCGTACAATAAACATAAAACGCAGATTGAGAATTTTAGCAGACAACCAGGAAAACGAAAACAACTGGAGCACAACTGCAGTTACAGTCTCGGAATAGCTTTTCTTTGAAGTGTGTTAAATCCCAGTTTTCTTTAATCGAAAACAACAGTTGAGGGGTTGTTGTTTTTTCCCCCTTCTTCTTTTTTAACAATTTAGTTGATATCAATATTTTTTTTAAGAAAAATGATGAAAGGGACAAAACAGTGAAATAAAACTTTTGTCCAAATCCATTTTCACTATTTTTTTTTTTTTTTACCTCTCTGAAGTTTTTTTGAAAATATGGTTCTCAAAACAAAGTTGCATTAAACTGTGAAAGAAATATTTTTCTTAAATAGATTTTTAATCAAATTAACTTATTTCAACTTTAATGAATATCCAAAAAATTTGTTTTAATAATTTCGTTTTAGGAATCAACTTACAACTTAATGATAGATTCATCTACTAAGCGATGCAGATGAAACTTTAAATGTCATGCTCATAAGTAAATGACACGTGACTTTTAAATTACATGACTGACCCCTATTTATTAACTTCTTGATTCTTTGTTGAAAGAAACACGTGACATTTATCTATTTTTCCTTCTGTTTTTTGTATGAAATTCTTTTTTTGGCGAAGTTGAACTGGACCTGGAGATGCCGGTATCGGTGACTACATCGTAAAAGAGAAAGAGCAGTCAGTGATAAACTAAAAATGCTTCTACAAGTTATTGAAAAAAACTTTTTTTTTTACCTGCTAAATATACAAATGATTGTTCTAACATCGAATCAAAGTATATGTGAAGAAATGAATTTTATATAAAATTATAATGCAAAGATTCCTCAAATGTATCTTTCCGTATTACAAACATGTATTACAAGCCGCCTTTGGCGACCAGCTGGTTCGCCATGAATAAAGGGTTCTAAAATTTTCAATTAAATCACATATTCATTAGCCTTGAAGTAATTCCGGGCATTGATTAAAAAGATTGATTGACATTGATTAAAAACATTGATTGACATTGATTAAAAACATTGATTCCGGGCTGAAATTAATATTTTCTTTAAGATGATGGACGGAAAGTTCTAAAAGTACACCTTTTCCTAGTAATATTCTTTAATTTTATAAATCAGTCAGTTTTAACCATCGGTTATGCTTCCAAAATATTAAAAAAAAAATTTCGATGATGTTGCCAAAATATTAAATATGTTTTTTAAAAGAAAGCGAGAATGAGAAAAAAAGTATTAAATTAATGATACAGATATTGCAAACGATTACATAAATATGCCATTAAGTCGGGATTTCAATGCATATCCTGTCTAAATTCAATCAGGTTTACCGTAAATAAAGAAGATTTATTGAGTTAATGATACAGATATTGCAAACGATTACATAAATATGCCATTAAGTCGGGATTTCAATGCATATCCTGTCTAAATTCAATCAGGTTTACCGTAAATAAAGAAGATTTATTGAGTTAATGATATAGATATTGCAAACGATTGTAGAAACCTATGCTATGCATTTATTTTTTAAAGAAAATATCACATTTTATATTTCTTTTTTTTATCCAGTCACGTGCTGAAAGTTGCATTTCTTTAGATTTATTTTGCGATGATAATTTTTTTTATTTGAACTTCAGCGTTTTTTTATTTTATCTAGTCACGTGCTAAAAAAACATGGTTAAAATATTTCTTTAAAAATTCGTTAAAAATAGAAGCTTCAGTTATACGTTAAAACACTGATACCATTAGAAGGTTAATTTTTTTATCTTTAAATTGATGTAAAAATCGTGTTTATGCGATCATATTTTTGGAAGTTATAGCGGAAAAATGTCGAAATTTCGGTTAAATTTTAATTTATTCTAATTCTAATTAAAAATTCGAAAAAAGGGCTCAGAGGTGCACATTCCGGACCTCCGAGGTACACATGTACCAAATTTGGTAGCTGTATGTCCAACGGTCTGGCCTGTACAGCGCCAACACACACACACATACACACTCACTGAGCTTTATTATAAGTATAGAAGAAAAATATTAATCGACCCTCAAATATTACAAATATGAAATTTACCCTACAAGGGAAAATTATTTTTGCAAGGCAAAATCCAGTTTAGGCTTCATAACTTTTAAACTTAGAATTATCAATATAGCAGTCACAATGAAGGCAAAAGAACATTGCATTTTTTTTTTAAATATTTAACAGGTCTACCAGAATATTAAATTGCTTGACAATTGCTGAGATAGTTATGTTTTTCGGTATTAAGTGTACACAATGATTGAAGATAATAAGCAGAGTATTTGCATACTGATAATATTTTCACTTCACAGTGTGTCCGATACCTTAACGTTTCTGAGTGGTCACGTATTTTCGTCCATAAACAAAAGTTCTAGACCTACAGAACCACTAAAAAGATGAACATGATCCAGAAAAACCTCTCTGCAATACCATTGAAGTATAACGCTATCTCGCTCAAAGATGTGAATTGGTGTTCTGTAATTGTGCATGATGCTTGCCCACACCCATCACGCCTGGGCCGTATCGATCACGTTCACCAACAAACTGTTGTATGCAACGTGTTTCGCACTCTCTCCACAGTAATTGTTGGCCATAATCACTTGCCATACTGAAACGAGATTCGCCTGAGAACATTAGTCTAAACTGTAGCTATTGGTGATAGCAAGGATCAAACTCGCAACGCTTGGGTTTGTATCTAGATGACATGATTACAAGACAAAAGTGATCGCTCAATCTTGAAGTTATCTGTTTTATGAAGCTCTCACTACAACATTCCCCCTCCTATGAGTCGAATGTGGTACGAATGATCCGTTTGTTATTGTTTAGTGATAATATATTGTCTACTCATTCTAAAGAAACCTTACCCATTTTTATTGACTGATTATTTATGAACATTTTCTTATTTATTGGCGGATTAATTATCACCTTTTTTTATTTATTCGGGGAAAAGACGTCACAACAGCTACACGAAGATAGTGTTTTGTTTATTGTCGTAGCTTACCAATGTAAGTATTGGGGATAGCGAGGACCGAGGCTCGTAGCCAGACAACATGACCGCACGACGAAAGTGACCATCCAGTTTTAAAGTTGTTATCTGACTTATAAAGTTTCCAATACAGTGAAACCTCGTTACAATATTTTAGGGACCAAATAAATATATTGTTGTAGAGAGGCATATTGTTATATCGAGGGCCCACATATTTTGAGCATTTAATAATAGTTTTTTTTATTATTATTGGTTTAAGGTGCATAACATACTACTTTTAAGTCTATATTTAGAAGAAATTAATTTGTAAAATACTAATAATAGTGGTTTAAATACTAAAAAAATAAATAAATAAGATAAACTCAGAAAATAAGCACAGAAATATTCACATACCTGAAAACACTTTTTATTAAAAATAATCCAATATTTTTGTTTGTTTATTCATTTTTTTAACTGTTAAGTTCACCAATACTGTATGCATTGAGTCTAGTGCACCAAAATGTTCTTCATTTGTCGACGGAAGGCTTGAAAAAAATGTCCGCAGGGAATTCACAGATTGAAGAGCTTCCTGGGATGACAATAAGGACTGCGATGGACCTGTATTATCATCATCATCTTTATAATAAGTTGTCGATTATGAAACTTTCTTGGCCGGTTTTTGAGGGTAGAAACGGAAAATAGCTGGCGGCATTTCACCGTGTGATAAGGCCTTTAGGGAACAATATCGCGTGAAAGAAAGAAAAGTTTAAACCAAATGTTTCGCGTAGAACTCAAAATCGTTAAAAACTATAAAACAACATTTGAACTCACTTTTCAGTACGTCACTTAACAACACCCCGCCTCCATCTCCCCCTGTTCCTCTAACAAAGGGCACTTGTTCTTTGACAAGGTGACCAGACAGGTCCAGATGTCCTTAAACCTTATCAGAATTCCAAAGCTTACTGGGAAATGAGACTAGGCATACATTTACACTTCACCCCCCCTCACCAACTCCAATTCCCAAAAGGGTGGTCTTCATCTGTTTTGAAATCTGAACAATAGCTATTTATTCAGGGATAAGTTGAATATCCACAATGAGTCTTAATAGACGGAAAAAATAACAAAAGGAAACGAAAAAAAAAAGCGTTTGAAAATCAAAATATTACTATAAAGGGAGAAAATAATACTGAAATTTAGATTGAAAAAATCGTTTTACAGATGTTTATTGTTCTAGAGAATATCGCAATATTGAGGGGAGATTAACATTAGTTTATATGCAAAATCGCCGGGACCACAAAACATTATTGTCGTAGAGAGAGTTATTCTTGTATCGGGTATCGTTGTAGCGTGAGTTTACTGTATAGGATTAATTTTGGATATCGCGCCCAACAATTTTCTTATACCAGCGTAATCTCTCACGACTATGGCGTGGTTGGATACAACAAACATATTTCCGTGCATATAAAACAACTTAATTTAATCATCGTGAGATGGTTCTTGCAGAAACATGCATACCGGTAACGGTTGTAAGGTTTGCGGCTATCTGGCAAGGAGTTAAACTTCTGCTTCTTTTTGCACGAAGGCTACATAGCGATTCTCTGAAGGAGTGATGCTTTTACCACGATCTCCGGCAAAGCATTTCCATCTTCTTCCAGTCGTCACACTTCTCGTCCACAATCGTAGGCTCACAAATGATGTCTTGTGGACATTTTGCTACTACTTATTGAAAAAAAAATCACTTTTATAACATCCTGCATTATTTTGGGTCAAACATCAAACGGCATAAATTTTCGAATGAATCATGAGTGGGTGTGCAATATCTTTTATACAAATAATGAGTCCTGGTTACTTTGCCCTCTCAACTTAATTTTACTTTTATTTGTCAGCTGTCTGAGACGCAATTTTGCAGAAATCACTTGTTCCTTAGCAATTATCAAGCAGTGTGTTTGAAGAAATGGCAGAATTAAACAAATATAGGAATCAGATATCACCGAAATGAGTAGATTTTTAAAACAAAGTAAACAAGGAAAATTTAAATATTCTTATCATTATTTTTGAAACTTTTTTTGCCACATTAAATAAACTAAAAATCTTGTTCACAAGTCAAAAAAAAAATTCAACCTTTTTTAGACCGCCCAACCAATATGCAAAAGTAGTTGTTTTATCCACCAACAAAAGCTTGCAACAAAGCAAAGACCTGTGCAGCACTGTTAGATACGATAGTAAATGTTTCCATTTTGTCCATTTATTTCTTTAATCTAAAACAAAACAAATATTTAAAAATACAACCTTAAATTATGTTCACTGTTGCCACACAAAACTAAATTAAAATTAGTTCAGTGGCTAAATATATACACAGGTGGCGGTACTTGACATACTCCCACCTTTTGATAACGCAAATTTTATCAAAACAATTTCTTAATTAAACTTAAATTTACCTTAAAAGTCTATTTTAAAGCTAAAATCTATTTTTTTAAGTGCAAAGTCCCTGAATCCTGATGGTAACTTTATATTTCGACCACTTCTGGCAATTCTATCCTTGAATATCTCCTAAGACCTGTAGATTTTTTTCCTGTTCAACATCTGCCCTTTTAGGATTTACTTCGGATTCCGGTTGTATTTCTAATGGATATAAGTGTTGAATCGGTTTTATAACCTCTCCATTCGATGTTCTAACTTTAACCAGTCTGACGTTATTGTCTTTTCCGGGATATAACTTGACTATTCGTCACAAAGTCCAAAATGCTCGCTTCTTATCTTCGTTTTCGATTAAAGCAATATCCCCAACTTTTAATTCAAAAGATAATGTTTCATTAGTTTGCTTGAACTTGAGATTTCCAAGATATTCTATTCTAAAACTTTTTCTCACTTCTCGAAGCTTTTGCTGATATCACAATCTTCTTATTAGATTTATCTTGTCTACATGGTCAAGATTTGGCTCACCAAATTCTGGAATTTCTTGCAGGAACATTGCAGGGGTTATTGGTTTTAATTCGTCTGAATCTTCCGATATATAAGTTAACGGTTTCGAATTAACTACAGCTTCACATTCGCTAAGTAAACTAAGTACCTCTTCATAAGTTAGGGAGGCATTCTTCAAGACTTTGGATCAAACGTTTCCAGAAACCACCCCACCAGCAAGCTGAGGGTAGATTGAACTTCCAAGTAATTCTTCTATTAGCTGCTTCACCTTTTCCCAATCAATAGCTTTAAAAAGATTACCAGCCGAAAATTACCGAAATTTCCCCGTGTGATAAGGCCTTTACATATTTTAATCACTTCCTGGAGTCCCCATATGTTAGATACGACAATGAATGTTTCCATTTTGTCCATTCATTTCTTTATTCTAAACAAATCAAATTTTTATAAACACGAATTTAAATTATATACATTGTTGTCACACAAAATTAGTTCCGTGGCTAAATATATATATAGGTGGCGGTACTTGAGAAGCATATCTCATGTCATGTTCTCAACTAGAATGTCAATCATCAAAAATATATCGATTCATAAGATGCGTATTTGCTGCTATCAAAGCAAATATCGCCAATTACTGATATTGAAAAAACACTAAATGTCAAAATACTCTTTTTTTAATCTCTGTTGATGAAAAAAAAGGGCACGGCAATCAAAAGTTCTCTTTGAAATGACCATTATTTATTGAATTATAATAGATAGAGACACTATTTTAAACATAAAATATGAACAGATTTTTCTCATTTTTCATGTTTTTAAAATCTGTGTGTTAGGTAGCGGTTTACTTTTACTATTTTGCAAGTTTCATTATTTTCTATAGTAATCTAGATCATTAAAAAAAAAAAAAAAAAAAAAAAAAAAAAGCTGTAATAGGGGGTTACTTTTGTATTTGACCAAAATTCTTAAGATGTACCATTATTCGTGATACGCTTAAGATTAGTTAACATTTTTATATTCTTATTAGATAATATAATGAAAATATCGATCAATCTTTAACAGATAAAATTTTTTCTACCATTATAAGACAATTTTTTGAATTTTAATGAAAAGTAGTGCTCACCTGTATAAATAGCTATATTCAAAATAAAACTCAATGTGTGTATGTGGCACTTTACAGGCCAGACTGTTAGATCATCTTCCTAATTTAGCACACATATACTTTAAGGGGTGGAAATGTGTGCCTCGAAGCGATTTTTTTGAATGATTAATTAGAATTAAAAATTAAGCAAAATTTTAACGATAACTTTCAAATATTATAGCACAAGATCGATTTTTACATCATTAAAAATCAAGTCATTTTTTATCAATACTAATCGATGTTATATGTTTCTAAAATAAAATTTAATCAACAAATTAAATATATTTTTAATTAATTAAAAAATAATTTAATTACATCTTTAACATCTATATAAGTAAAAATGAATTTATGTCCCTTATGTACTACCGCTCATCCAATTGCAATAAAACTTTGAATACTTATTAGTTACACTTATTTATGATGAACATGGAAAATCTAAAACATCTTTTGCCAAACCTATTTTGAATAAAAGTTTTAAAAAAATAGAATTAATATTGTTTAAGCTTATCCTGAAGGGATGGACTCCATTTCAATTAATGTATTTGTTTCTGATTCAAAAATATTTTTGTTATCATTCTTAATTTAACAAATTTTTTTTATATATATATTTCTCCTGCAGCAGCAACGTGCTGGGTATCAGCTAGTTAAAAATAAAATTTATGCTTCACACGCTCGTTATGAGAGAAAGAATTAAAAATCTTTTCTTTTGCCAAAAACTGAAAAATTGATTTTACAAAAATTATTATTGCAAGTTAAACATATGAAAATGTAATTTTCAGCACATGTCTGCATGAAATTAAATAGGCATTTTTCTATAATTCTTATAACTTATACAGTATTATTGAATAAATCGATTAATCAAAAGACAAATAAGGCTTGCATATATATATCTATCTTTCCAACGTTGAAAACTTTCATAACAAATCAATCTGTTAAGAGGGTCTAAATGTAGTAAATATTTATGTATGTAACAAGTCTATAAATGTTTAAATAAATGAAGAATGTTAAGCCTTTATCTAGATCCTCTGCAAGATATTTTTCAGACACTATTTTACATAAAAAAAGATTAATCACTTTTTATCTAAAATCAGTCTCTAAAATCGACTTATTTATGAATATCACTATTCAATATAAGAGGGTAATTTTAAACCATTTCCAAAGATGGACATCCAAGGTTTTAATACATATATAGTTAAAAACCATTTAAAATTTCACAAGTCAATCAAATTTGGTAGCAGTAGAAAACATTCATTTATATATCTTAAAGTTGAATGTCAAGTATTATTTTCAGAATGATTCCTTATAACAAAATGATTATAAAATTTCATAATTTTATGAGGCATATTTATATACAGATACAAATAAAGTTTTAATAATGTATTTAAGTTTTATCACATCTTTATAATCCTTTTGAAAATAAAACTAAATATTGTGATAAATCTGAGAAATTTTACAGCAGCAAAAAATGTTTCAATGGTAATTTGCAGTTTAACAATTTTCACTTTAATTTAAAGTTGAAATTTTGTAGGAGCTGACATATATTAAGAGAAACATGAAGTGCATTAAGTTAGTGTCTTTATAAAATACATGAGTAATTTATACAACCATCAGAATTTGTAACTTAATTATTTTGGTGAAGTAAAAAGACATTACATAAAGTAATTGGCATTTTTAAAGAGTATTAAGATATGCGACCTGGCTGGTTGCCTAAGACAGCTGGTAAAACAATATATTTAAGTTTTACAAATTTAGCAAACTTATAACAGAAAATAGAATTCAAAATTTGCCACTTGCCATCAAGAAATAGTCATCTCATATCAATCACCTAAGAAATAAAATTTAATTGATAGAATACTGATTAGATTTTGAATCGCACCTTTAATTTTCTATTATAAGCCAATTACATTATTTTCAGTTATTGACACAAGACAACAACAAACAGTCTACTTCAGCTTCTTCTTGGGTCTAAGATTGTTACAGTGGCCACATTTACGCTTTCTGCAGTTGGTTGCCTTTGGATGAAGACGAGCATAACACCTGTTGGAAAAATAGAATTATGCATAATTATACAAACTGCAAATTGTGGCTAAAAAAATAGAAAAATCTATTAACATAGCTTAACTTGAACATGCATATGAAAAAGGCACTTTATTTTTAAACCTTATTAATAAAAGACTAATATCTGTAAAAAATTCAGATTAAAATGAAAGAATTATTTCAATATAAGCTTACTTGCGGCAAATAACTTTGTCACAATTGTATTTTTGGGCCAAGATTCGAAGGGAGGGTTCAATGACTCCACCTCGCAAACGAAGAACTAAATGCAATGTGGATTCCTTCTGAATGTTATAATCAGATAATGTACGTCCATCTTCAAGTTGCTTACCAGCAAAAATCAATCGCTGCTGATCAGGAGGAATACCTAAATTAAATAAATATTTAATAATATTATAAAATACTCTATAAAGTACATCCTAATTTTGTTATCTTGGAAAATAACTTCCATAATTTAAAACACTTCCTTTAAAAAGAGTTTCACATGTTATCTGATAATTTAAAACACTTATAAAAATGTTCCTGTGAAGTTAGCAAATTTTAACACCACCACATTTAGAATACTCTTCTCATTACCTGTTTAGACACTAGATAATCAATATAAATTATTTACAGCATATTTTCATTAAGCTGGCAGGTGATTACATATGTAATGAGAATATTTATAATAATTATTAGTGAACAAAAAGGGCAATTTTCAGTTCGCAAATGTATAGGCTCGTTAAGATAAATCAACCAATGATTGAAAGACCCAGAATCAATAACAATGAACAAAATGACTAAATATTGAAAAGGATTTTTTTTTTTTAATTTGTGACCTGACACAGCTCTAATTTAACAAAATTAATATTCAAGCAATCATAATTCCTAAACACTCACAGTAAACGTTAAGTGCAGATTACACACAAAAAACAACACTCCTAAATATATATACATTCCGAAACTTTATTTGATCGTGTTGATTAAAATACAATTACCAACTGATTTAATGAATCTTAACAAACTAAAGGGCTGTTTAAAGACTAACCTTCTTTATCTTGAATTTTTGCTTTCACATTTTCAATAGTATCCGAGGCTTCGACCTCAAGAGTGATGGTCTTGCCAGTTAATGTCTTCACGAAAATCTGCATTTTGAGATCTGAAAATCAAACAAAACAATTAAAAACAGAGTACCGAAGGGGTAAAAAAATCATGCACAGTAACCGAACAAAGGCTTAATGTGCAAAATGTCTTCATTAAGCCTAACTGATTTTTAATCATTAAATATACATTAATCTACAAATAGAGAGGTTGTATATTCCATTAATTATACAATATAACAGTATTTTAAATCATATTTCATAAAAAAAAATCACCTGCTACAAATTTAAACAAGAAAAGAATTAGAATCTAACTTAACAGTCAATTACCTCGTGCCTTGCCACGACCAGAAATAGTACTTTTCTCTTGCAGAGATAATGTCACTTCAATTCGTTTTATGCAATGTTATCGATTCTTGAAAAGAAAATATATCTCTTCAAAATTGATAATATTTTTCTTTCTCTTTATAATATAAAGCGTTTTATGATAATCAAACATTATGTATACTTGTTTCTAAATAAAAATTAATAATTGACATTGAATTGATTTTTTTCGGAAGTTATCTATTTAATTTTTATTCGATGGAACTGAACTGACATGAACAAATACAAATTTTAAAACAAAACTGGGGAGCAATTCATAGAAAGTGTTATTAAAAAATGAATTTTTTACGTCATTTAAAGTCCAAAGAAGAGGTTGATGAAGCCATAAGAAATACTGAAGAACGTGTTTTAGTTTTACGATTTGGAAAAGAAAATGAAATTGGGTGTATGCAAACAGATGATATTGTAAGTTTTCATAATTAGCGAAATGTATTCAAAAGCTCGAAATGTTAAAATTTTTTAAAATTTCATTATTTACATATTTATTTCTCCCTTGAGTACGCATTTCTTGAGAACTTTGATACAGAAATAAGTAAACGAAAAATCGTGCTGGAACATTTAGAAGCTGTTGTAGAATACTTGATCTAATTGATGGAAATATCACAATATTGATTGATATGCTACATAGATTTCTTTAAAATGATCTATGATTTTTGTAATATTGCATTTCTAAAATATTTAATGAAGACGCTACTAAGAAACATATGTAGATAATGTTGAAATTTAATAATTATAATTAATATTTTTAACAATTAATTCAACATTTTTTATTACTGAATGGGATAGTATTTCATTGAGATTCTTAAATATACACCTGCTCTCAGGAGCTACTTAGAGTAGAAAATGCAACTCTTATGTATCCCTGAGGGAAATAATATGAATAAAATCACACTGTACTATATACCAGTCGTCAATTTAAAAATATTAATTTATCTTCGGATGTGTTTTTTTGTCATAAAAATTTTCTTTCTAATATTTTATAAAACTTGCACTTTAAATGCCAAATTGATTATTTTTGTGCGTGATATGAAAAAAAAAATCATGTGTAATGTCTTAATGAACCTCAAATAGAAATGTATAATAATTGGTTTTATTTAAAATTTTGCTTTTTGTGTAAATGAAGTATATTATGTCTAAATTTGAAGGTATTTTAATATTTTTATACTTGAATGTAAAACAAATCAGATATTAGATATCTCTAAAGCTGTTTTCATTGACTAAATCATATACACATTTTAAATGCTGATATATATTATATATTTTTTTAAATATTGATTTCAATTACTTGAGACCATGCAATAGATAGTTAAAAGTAGACAGTAATTTTATTGATATGTTTATAATGTTTGATTAATATTTCCTTCATATGGTATAGTCTTTCATCCCATCTTTCCAAAAAAATTCTATTTAAAAAAAGAATCAGTGGTTCTTATTAATTAATCATGAAAGGTCATCAGTCTCCTAATGCCTGATTGGATGAAATTTCCTTTGTTAAAAAAGAGATAATTTTCCAGTTAACTTCATATAAACAGTGTAAACAGATGTTTGTTATCTTTATTTAAATTGGTACTGTGCTCATAGAGTCTTTGTGTTACATTTTGTGGTTTAGACTTTATCATGATTAATTAATAAGTACGAGATCAGTCGGTTAGTACTAGAATGAGGCATTTCCTTTTCATCTGTTTTACTTTTAAATAGAAAAATTGTATTTGAATTCATTTTTTAATCTCATTTTAACTGATTATTACTATTACCTATGTAAATTAATCTTATTAAAGATGTTTGTAATGTGAAACCTCTTAGCCACTTCTCTATTCCGAGAAAATTCAACGACTTTAAAGGGTTTTCATTACAGTTGCAAAATAATTGCTACAATACATATTGTAAACAAGTCTGGTATACATTTCTTATTTGAATTATAATTTGTTACTGATCTAAAGAAAAAATAGTACTTTATTTAATACTAGCCTTTGGCAATCAGCCAGTGTGCCAATCTTAATCAATACTTATAATAAAGCTCAATGTGTGTGTGTTGGTGCTCTGCAGGCCAGACCATTGGACCTACAGCTACCAAATTTGGTACATGTATATCTTGGAGGTTGGGAATGTGAACCTTGGAGCCCTTTTTTCAAAATGTTAATTAGAATTTAAATTAATTAAAATTTAAGCGAAATTTCGACGTTTTTCAGCTATAACTTCTAAAAATTTTATCACACAAGCATGATTTTTACATCAATTTAAAGATTAAAAAATTAGGTTTCTAATGGTATCAGTGTTTCAATGTATAACTTAAGCTTCTATTTTTGACAAATTTTTAAAGGGATATTTAACCACGTTTTTTTTAGCATGTGACTGCATAAAATAAAACAAGGACAGAAGTTCATATTAAAAAAAAACATCATCGTAAATCAAGTCTAAAGAAATGAAACTTTTAGCACGTGACTGGATAAAATATAAGAAACATAAAATGTGATATTTTCTAAAAAAATAAATGAAAAGCAAAGGATTCTATGATCATTTGCAATATTTAAATCATTAATTCAATAAATTATCTTTATTTATACAGGATATACATTCAAATTCCGGTCCAATGGCTGATTTGTAAAATATTAGTAATAGGCATATATATTGTTTAATACTATTAATTTGATCTAAATGAAGTAAATTACATTTTATGTAGCTTGAGTCAAACAATGCATTTATGAATAATAAATTTTAGATTTCTTAATACTCTGTGAGCCATGTTTTACAAAATATTTTTATTAATATTTTAAATAAAAGTTGCTACATCAATCAGTCTTCTAAATCAATAATTAAAACTGACGGATTTATAAAATTAAAGAATATTATTAGGAAAATGTGTTTTTTTAGAACTTTCCGTTCATCATTTTAAAGAAAATATTAATTTCAGGCCAATAAATGCCTGGAATTACTTCAAGGCTAATGAATATGTGATTTAATTGAAAATTTTAGAACATATTACTCATGGCGAACCAGCTGGTCGCCAAAGGCGGCTAGTGTTCAATAAAATTTCGTTACATACAAGTATCTAATGTAACTTGTCTTTAATAGCTTCTTCATCCAAATATTTTAAAATGCAAATTTTGATTGTCATTTAATTTCCTTGTAGTATTAGAGAGGCTTTAAGCCATAATATACTTTGTACCTCTCTAAATTTTCTGTCAACTGATGTGAAATTTCAGTTTTTAATTAAAGTGGAAATGATTAAACTGTAATTGATATAAAAATGTGTTTTACTTAAGCCAAGCAATTTTTTATTCTTATGTGGGCACTGAAAACAGAATCATTCAGCGTGTTATTCTTAGGTGTAGAAGGATTTTCCCTTGCTGTTGTTTGGGGTATTGTCTTTGACATAACCAATGAAATCAAAAATAGCAAATTTTTAAAAATAGTTATGTACAAATATTCTTAAATCAGACAGTTTTTTTTTTTTTTTTTAAATTTAATCGACTAGAGTGTAACTCTTTTTATTTAAAATATTGGTGTCTCAAGAATATTTTGCTTAATATGATTTGCAGGGAAGAGGTTCTATGTAAAAATTTATAATTAGTAATTCATCAGAGCAGTTGCTGGCACAAGCTATACAAAATATGATTTATTTATTAAAATATATTTATTTCATTTAGGCCATTTTCTTATTGGATTTATATATACAAGTCAATTAATTAAGTTCTATCAATCAGCTCTTAAGGCCCTGATTAGAGCAAATACCTCGTATATATATTAAACTATGCGAGCCTCAAATAAGACTGAATTAATGGTACTATTTTAAAACGTAACTGAAATCATTTTCATACTATAATAGAAGACACTACATTTATTTCATTTTATACAGACACATGCTGTTAATGATTATCTTAGGTTCAAATTGTTTTAAGAGTTAATTTTATCTTCCACTTTTAGTTTTTAGCAATGTGATGACATCTAAAAGTTAATTTTTTTTTTTTCTCCCATGCAAAAGTAGCGTGAATAGAATAATTTAAAATCGCAAACCTTTATGAATCTGCATGCCATTTTTTCTAAAGAAATGTTTAATGAAGTATAGATGTTCTGTTAAATAATTTTGAGTTGTGTGTCTTATTGGGAAAATAATTAAACTAAATACTAACAACTCAAAACTCTTTATTTGCCACAAAAAAAATATTGCTCCGTATAGTTGTAAAGATTTCATACATACATATAGTTCGAATTAAAGTAACATTAGTATGACTATATTGAACTAGACTGGAAATCAATCAGTTGCATTTAAATTCTGTAATTGCTAACCAATCATATTGGGATTAATTCAGTTTATAAAATGAAGTCACATTAGAGTACATAATAATCTTGAACATTTCCAATTTTTTGAACTGAGAAAATCTTTTTGAAAATTCCTTTATTGAAGAATCAATTATGGATATATATTCTTCAATAATTTTTTCTTCATCTGGTCTCTCTTTGTATAAATCTTTGAAGTATACATACATTCATGTATATATTTCAAATTTAGGAAGGCCTTTTAGTTACTTGAAATAATACCATTCCTAAAAAAATGCAGTTCAGTGTCAAAAGCACTAAAGAAATCCATCATGATAATTGTTTTATTTGTGCTTCGAAGCTTCACATTCTTTTTATTGAAATGTTGGCACATGTCTAAAAAAACATCAATTTTGATAGCAACATAACATTCAACAACTGTGGATATTGTTCTATTTCCTTATTTTGCAGAAACAGCCTGATTTCTTATAAACAGTTAACAAATCTTTGAAGTACTCTCCTGTTAAGTTCCTTTTGCATTAATAATGCATTTTTTTATTTAATGTAGTTCCGATGCTTTCATATTGTTTAGTAAATTATTATTTAAAGTAAAACTGAAAATGAAAAAACAAAAATTATCTTCAGACTTTCTTATTTTCATTTATGTAGCTATTGATGCTAAAATTTTGATAATAATAAATAAATATATTATATATTTCTGTGATATGTTTTTAATATAGATGTCAAGGACAGAAACTTTACTTAGTGAAATGGCTACTATCTGCACAGTTAATATTAGTGATGTTCCTGAATATGTTGATTATTTTGATATAACTCATATTCCAGCCACTGTATTTTTTTTCAATGCACAACATATAAAAGTTAATTCTGGGTAAGTTCAAATCATGTTCTTGAAGAAATAAACTATATATAATATGTAAATTGGAATTTAATTCATTAACAGAAAATTATTATTTATATTTTTGTGTTATCAAAAGTTTCTATTGCATATCAGGATATAAATATTATTGTTAATCCATTAAAATGAGATGGGGAAAATCGGAAATCGTACTGTATGTGACTTCACTCATTTTCAAACTAAATTGTTTTCTATTTATTTAAACTCCTTCTTCTCATTTTTAATTTAAAGCTGCCAATCTGTTTTTGTAGCTGGAAATTTTCTTAGATGGATTCAAGTACTTTTAAACACACTGAAAAGATCTGACTCTGAAAGACTTATTTCATGGCAGCTCGAATTTAAAAGTGTATTTCTGATATTATTTATTTGTATGATTGTGTATTGTCAGATTTACTGAAATTCTTTCTATTTGGAGAACATGAAATTTTAAAACACACAGTGTATATATATAATATAAAGCAATTAGCCATAAAAGCATTAAATAATTAAAACCTATTTCTAGAGTCATCAAAAATTAAACCGGAACTAATTATGTCGGAATCAAAATCAAAATTTAATTCAGAATTAAGCAACATATTTTTTTTTCTCTGCTTGACACTGTATTCAAATTTGAATTTCAGTTGAGATGATATGGGGAGATTTCTTCACTTGTTGGTGGTATGTTCTTTCCCTTTTTGTTTTCTTAGTTATTGGATGGAATATTTTATTTATTGATTGAATATTCCTATGTAATTTTATTTTATAAATTTTTGATTTATTTGGTGAAGTTATTAATGTTGCTTTGTTTTTCTGTTTTTGCTGTTAAAATTGGTGTATCTCTTTTGCCTTAATTTTTGGGTCAATACTGTTGGACACTGTGATTTCCTCTTTGAAAAAATCCCTTATTTTGAATCCTTGCCTGAAGGTGACCCTTGAAACAGAATACTTAAATATTGAACATACCACCATGGTGATAGTTCACCATAATAAGCAGAAAACTCTGAAAATCTGTAGATGGCTAAAACTATTGATTGAAACTAAATCAATAAATAAATGGGAAAATCTTAGAGTAAGGATCAGTCATTTCCAAGAATTCTTACTCTTTCAAGAAATATTCCTTCAAATGATTTAATTTTCTTTGAAAAAGAGAGAAAGGTAAGAAAAATGAATTCACAGTTTTATTCTTTTTCTATCTGAACCTCCCACTACATAACACGATTGCCACAACGTTGAATACCTAATTTTATCTCGCAATTATTCTACATATGTCTTTTTTCTCTTCAAAATTTTCAAAAATATGCAACATAAATAATTTAAGATCCAACCAAAATAATAATGTTAAATGAAATTGAAGTTTAATGATTTTAGAAGTGACTGAAGTTAGAAATTCCATGTTGTGGAATACTACACCACAGAAGATTAAGAATTTCCAAATATATGCTAATTTCTAAAGCAAAATGAAAAAAAAAAAAAAAAAAATAGGGAGGGAGGGAAGAAATGAAAGAAAAATATATTTGATTTAGTCTTTGAAGTGAAGTATTACTGTTCTTTAAATAGGATATTTTGTATTAATTCTTACAAATCTGTAATTTAGATTCATTCTAAAAAGCTGCTATTCTATTTAACTTATTTCATTCTTTTATTCCAGCATGCCTGATCAGACAAAATTTATTGGGCCATTTCAAACTAAACAAGATTTTATTGACCTTGTAGAAGTTGTTTTTAGAGGAGCAGCTCGTGGAAAATATCTAGTGAATTCACCTATAGATAGAAGGAGATTGACTCATTATGACATGTTATATAAGGACTATTGAGATGGAAGATGCTGTGCAAATTTGATATTTTCCCAAATGAATTTTTGACAAAATACATTGTTATTAATTCTGAATTTCATCTGTTAAAAATGCATTTGTAAATACTTTGTAAAATATGTAAATACTTGAAAATATATGAATGTTTTCTTAAATTTTTTATATATTTGTATTCTTTATTTATTTCATTGAATATATCAATTATAGAATTAATCATGAAATATTAAATTATGTATTGCGAAAATGATGAAGTTGATTTTTTAAAAATTATTATTATGGAGCATAGAATTTTATTATCTGATGTCCAGTGATCTAGTGAAAGGTGCATGAAATTAATGTTTTTAGTGATAGAAAATACAAGAGATTAAAATAATATTTTTAAAATTTTGTTATCGCATCTTGTGAAAATGTTTCTATAAGTCTACTGAGTCATAACAGTCTGAACTATGTCATTCAAAAATTATGTTAAAGCACTAACATATTTAGTAACTTTTTAAGAATAAATTATTTTTATATTATTAGTAAATAAGTTTGTGAGTTTAATGCAATTTTAAATATCAGATAATATTCAACTGTATTTGACATTAATTTTATATAATTCAGCTCCATGAAAAGATCTCAACAATCGCATCAATGCTGTCTTCCATTTGAATAGTTGATTATCTTGATAGGTAATTGTTAGCTTCCATTGTTAGCTAATACAAAATTACTTTAGTTATTAATTTCAAATTCTAACCAATAAAATTATATAAAAATTAAATGTAAAATCCAAAATAAATGTTATTAATTCAAGTTGTCAACCTAAGCAAAATGAAAGTACTTAAAGAAAAGGGGAGAACAGCTACAAAATTAGGTAAAAAACCTCTTAGTGTTATAATTAAATAATATGTAAAAAAAATTAAGTGTATAGAAACCTAGACTGATGTCAATTAAAATTAATTTTCAAGAGTTCTTAATTTGAAAGGATTACAAATTATAAAAGTGAGAAACTTTTGATTTATCTAAGAAACTTATATGTGGGAAATTGATCCAAAAAAGACCCATATAATTAGTAGGAAAACTATTAGAGATAAATAAATTAGGTATTCTGAGGTTAAAAATGGAAACACAAAATAATTAGAACAGAAACTTTGATGGAAACTGGAATAATTCTTCTTTATCTAAAGGTGATAAATTTTATCGTTATGCTTTAATGAAAGTTATTTTAATCTCTCCAAAGTAAAGGTGCATGTACTTTGACTCTCTGCATTCAAGATCGTTATACTTAGATCTACCAAATTTTGAAAACTGGAAATGCACTCAACAATTGCATCAATGATGTCTTCCATTTGAATATTTGATTTCCTTAACCAATAATTATTGGTGTAATTTTTTAAAATTTTTAATTGGAATTTAATAAATTAAAAATTAATAAAATTTTGACATTTTTCCCACCATAACTTCTGAAAATACTGCAGCACAAAATTGAAATTTAAGTAAAGGTTTAAAAGTAAGTAAAGGTAAGTTTTTTTAAATGTAATTTCTTTTTTTATAATTATATCATTTGATAATAATGTAATATCATACACATTTCTTCTGAGTGTTAAGATATATATAGTTTATTTTTCAGTTGAATTCACTGTTACCTCGAGATTCAAATAATTTTCATTGCTTCATAAAATTTAATCTGTTCATTGCTCAATTTTCTTCCATTGCTGAAAGCTAAAAAAGAAGGGTCATTTTCAATATCCATGTTATTTACTAGGCAAATAAAAAAATGTGAAGTTATAATGTCACAAAGGTTAGAAGATAAATTTTTGATGAACCAAATTTTCACATCTTTCAGAAGTGCTTTATTCTCCTCTGGTTGATCCTCACTAAAAAGGTACTGTGGTTCAAAAAATTGAGAGTACACCTTACTTTTATTTGATTAATCCGACTTTCAAAATAAATATCACATTACCGAAAAGTACAGACTTGCTTTTATTTTTACTCATTACAAAAGATTTAGTTTAGAGTAAAAATCAATGAAAACCTTCTAAATTGAAATGTTTCAGATGCATTTTAAATAAACATATGCAGAATTTTGCCTCAAAAAATTGAGAGTACACCAGTGAAATTTTTGGAATATCTCGCATAGAAACAAAGTGTCACTATTAAATTGCATGCATTTGCTCTTATAATGTTCTCTAAACGTTATGGTTTCGATTCGACCAATTTTTAGTGGTATCTGAAGATATTTTACACCATTTTTCTTGCAACACTTGGTTTTAAATGGGTCTTGTTTCTAATTGGACTAATTGTTTCTAATTCTTTTTGGACCACTTTTTCGAATATATCCCACAATATATGTTAATATTCAATGGCATTGATGTCAGGGTACTGTGATAGTGTGTGTAACTGCTATTTACAACGAAAAAGACAGCATTTGATGTTATGTACGTTATGTGTGGGGTTATTGTCCTGCTGGAAAATGGAATTTCCACCAAAATCCAAATTTGTAAAACTTTATATTGCTGCTTCCAAATGGTGCATCCAACTTGCTGCAGAAACCTTTCAAATCATTGGCAGAAGTGTAAGTACTTAAATTGTGTGAAATGTCGTTAAACAAGCTATATATAAAAGTAGCGTTGTTTAAGAGAAACCTTTCACCGTCTTTTAAATTCAGAAAAAGCATTTGAAGTTAGCAAAAACTCATCAATTGAAGACTAATAACTTTTGGAAGAAAGTTATATTTAGTGATAAAAGAAAACGTTTTTGGCAGTGACAGCCATTGTACTATATGGAGAAAGTCTAATACTGCTTTGGATCCAAAAAGTGTACGTCCTGCAGTTGAACATGGTGGTAACTTCATGATTTGAGGTTGCATGGCTTCATCTGGGGTAGGAAGTTTAATTCATATAGATTGCATTATAAACTGTATTGTTTAATTGGATATACTTCACAGCAATCTAATAGAAAGTAATAAAAAGTTGAGTTTAGAAAAAAATTAATTTTCTAATTGGACAATGGCCCCGAACAGAATGAACATAACGTCAAAGTAGGGTGTCTTTTTCATTGTAAACAGCAGTTACACTCACTATTACAGTACCCCGACATCATTGCCGTTGAATATTCGTGCGGGATACTCAGAAAAGTGGTTCAAAAGCATAAAATAAGAACCAAAACCCATCTAAAACAAGTGTTGCAAAATGGGGTAAAATGTCTTCAGAACCACTAAAAATTTGTCGAATCGGTACTATGACGTTTAGAGGCCATTACAAGAGCCTAAAGACATGCAATAGTGACACTTTGTTTCTATGCGAGATATTGCAAAAATTTCATTGGTGTATTCTAAATTTTTTGAGGCAAAATTCTGCGTATGTTTATTTCAAATGCTTCTGAATCGTTTCAATTAGAATTTTTTAATCGATTTTTCTTTATTTTTACTCTAAATTAAATAATTTGTTATATGTAAAAATAAAAACACGTTTGGATTTCTCTGTAATGTATTATTTATATTGAAAGTCGTATTTATCAAGTAAAAGTAAGGTGTGCTCTAAATTTTTTGAGCCATTGTACATATATACAAAGAACTAGAACATGTTTGAAAGTTTAAAAGAAGAATTTACTTGAAATTTTATCTAAATGAATTAACTAAAATTAAATTAATCAATATTCAACAAATTAGCTGATAACCAAAAGCGACCAATCGCTTATAAGAAAGGAGAATATGAGTGTTTTTACAGGCTATAACATTCACCAAGAATCACCAATGTTCGGCTCAGATATGATTTGCAAGATAGAAAAGTACATGCCTGCCAGAGATATTTTTTGAAATTTCAGTTAATTAATAATGGAGAAATTTTAAAATTTATATTATATCTATGATTTTCAAAATAACAATTTCTTCAAATTCTGAAAAGCTGTAGTTGTCTCCATATTCTAAAGCATGATATTTAATTTTTCTACAAAATTGTCGCACAGTCTCATTATTTGAGGTGTTAAAACATGATAAACAACTGAATAATTGGAAGAAATCTGTGTAACTGTTATTAGAAAAAAAAAAAAAAAAAGCGAAAACAGAAGCCCAGAACATTATAACTTACTTTAAAAGTATTAGAAGTGAGAGAAGTCGTAAGAGAATTTCTGGATTTATTAGAAGTAATAAATAATAAAATAAATGTTTCAATCCAGAGGGAAAAGAACTTGCTACTATCAATGCACTACTTGAATAGATTGCCTCTAAACTTTTGGCCCCTGATCATGACATAGGAGGTTGTTGATTTTTAAAAAAAAATACACGATGATTTTAACACACCTTGCCCCACGATTTACCGAAATTAATAAATCTTTTGATTTTCATTAAATTCGACTGATTTTCCTTTTGCCTTCTTTTAGTATTTTATTACTTACTAGCCGCCTTTGGCGACCAGCTGGTTCGCTATGAGTAATTCGTTCTAAAATTTTCAATTAAATCACATATTCATTAGCCTTAAAGTAATTCCAGGCATGTATCGGTCTGAAATAAATATTTTCTTTAAGATGATGGACGGAAAGTTCTAAAAGTACACCTTTTCCTAATAATATTCATTAATTTTATAAATCAGTCAGTTTGAACCATCGGTTATGCTTCCAAAATATTAAAAAAAAATTCGATGATGTTGCCAAAATATTAAATATGTTTTTTTAAAGAAAGCGAGAAAGGGAAAAAAGTATTAAATTAATGATACAGATATTGCAAACGATTACATAAATATGCCATTAAGTCTGGATTTCAATGCATATCCTGCCAAAATTCAATCAGGTTTACCGTAAATAAAGAAGATTTATTGAGTTAATGATATAGATATTGCAAACGATTGTAGAAACCTATGCTATGCATTTATTTTTTAAAGAAAATATCACATTTTATTTTTATTTTATCCAGTCACGTGCTGAAAGTTGCATTTCTTTAGATTTATTTTGCGATGATAGTTTTTTTTATTTGAACTTCCGGCATTCTTTTATTTTATCCAGTCACGTGATAAAAACATGGTTAAAATATTTCTTTAAAAATTCTTTAAAAATAGAAGCTTACGTTATAAATTAAAAACACTAATACCGTTAGAAAGCTAATTTTTTTAATCTTTAAATTGGTATAAAAATCATACTTGTTCAATAATATTTTCGGAAGTTATAGCGGAAAAACGTCAAAATTTCGCTTAAATTTTAATTAATTCAAATTCTAATTAAAAATTCGAAAAAAGGGCTCCGAAGTGCACATTCCGGACCTCCAAGGTATACATGTACCAAATTTGGTAGCTGTAGGTCCAACGGTCTGGCCTGTAGAGCGCCAACACACACACACATGCACACACACACACACACACATTGAGCTTTATTATAAGTATAGATTAATAAACATCAAGACCTCAAATTTAACTTGCAATCTTTCATTTATAATTTGTTTCAAGGGGGGAGCAATGGCTTTCGAATTAAGCAATAATAGACGAAAACGTGCAAATGTTTCACCACGATGTTTACATTCCCTCAAACTACTGTTATAAAATGTATTGTTCAATAATATATATATATTTGATGAGTTAAGATGGAAAAAAAGTATATCTAAATGACCTATCTCAAAATGATATTGTAATTAGATTTAAATATCTTGAAATGCTCCAAGTGTCTTAATTTATGAGAAAATTAAAAAGAATTGATAATAAAGATTTTGATCAAACATTAAAAGAAAATGTAGTGTGCATTTTATGTTTGAGTTTTTTTATTTTTAAATGGTTAAATGTCAATTTTTGTTCGAAAAAATTCTTCTGAAAATTCAGTAACTGTGCTTAAAAATATTTCTAAAAACCTGGCATTAAATTGGAATTACAAAATCATTCGTGGTTTGTTCCAAAAAATTTACATTGGGTAGTAAGAAAAAAAATAATTTAAAAATTAAAACGCCTAAAATATTTTAAATTTTTTTTAAAGTTAATATGTTTTTAAAATTTTTTTAATAATATATGTAGTTAAAAAATTTTTTTTGAGGAATTTGACTTTTTTATATTTTAATGCATATACATACAAAATTTCATACCCCTAACTGAATAATTCCCCGAAGTGTTTAATAGAGTCCAGCTTGCAATTTTTTTTAAGAATGTTGAGACCCAAGTACTCAATCAAATATTCCGTCCTCGTTGACAACATTCTATCGTTATCTTACCGTAGTTATTATTTATTTTATCCACATTGTAGGATCGAAATGTTGCAAAATTACAATTAATTATAAAATCGATCGCAGTTCTGGTTTTATAGTAAGCCAAAAAAAAAAGTGGGTTTTTTTTTTAAATACTTATTATTTTTAAATCATGTAAGAACGTGATATTGTTTTTGGTTAGGGGGTTTTGGAGCTCGCGTACTCGATGAATAATTGAAGCTCGAAATCGCGTAGGCAATGAATAAGGCATAAATAGAAATATTCTTAAACTTCTTTTAATCGCATATATATTTTTTACTAGCATTGCATTATTGTTATGTAAGCTACTTTTTAAAGCAGATGTGTTTTTAAAAGGTTGACCTGCTTTTACCAGTATTGCTTTATTGTGTGTGCTTCTTTGACATCAGATGCTTTTTTTTTTCTATGCTTTGACATAGAACGTATGCGTAGTTCTATGCGTTGATATAGAACTACGACATCGTAGCTGTTGTTTTCATGGGAAGTAATTTTTTTTGGAGTAAATTAAATAATTTAATCTTTATAATATGTTCAAAAAACTTAACTAGCGTTTAATAACAGTTTTAATATTAGTATTTTCTCTT
>JAPMOQ010049650.1:395130-436366 GCA_026543055.1 Argiope trifasciata
GGTGCATATTATGGAAAAATGAAACGAGGGAAAAAATTTGCAAAAGTGACTGATATCTTGCGCTTTCGAATGGATCTGAATAGTCGAAAAACTTTTGTTAATTATTAGAATTTATCTGCTTATTTATTTAATTGCTTTCTCTTATGCGAAATGTACAAGAAATATTGTTTCTCAAAAAATTTGAACTCGAGATTTTTGCGGATCTCCATGTTTTAAATCCCCCTTAGTTCGAAAAACGTATTTTTGGTATGTCGGCCAATGAAGATAATTCAAAAAGCTTTATTGCCAACGTATGAAATTAAGTTTATTGATTTTGGACCATATTTGTAGATTTCTATGTAATTTTGAATTCAGATGTGGAGAAGATCTGGCTAGTTGTTCCGAGTTCAAGTAAATCAGATAATTAACAAAAATTAAATTAAAATTTAGTACGCAGATATAGCATCTAAAATCATTCTTATCAAATTTTCAATCGAAATATTGACAGTTTGTCGGTCTGCATTTTTACATGCATGTAAACGAAATGAAATTCGGTATGTGGGCGTGTGGTTACAAATGCAGTTTCGTGTCAAATTTTGGATACAATTGTTGGAAAGAAGGTTTCCAAAACAGATATTCACTCCCTAGAATTAGTAAAAATTTTAAATGTAGAGCAAAGATCTCTATTTCATAAATATCATCAGTGTTATGCTAGGGATTTCCGGTCTTCACAAAGGAGCAAAATTGTATACGGAAAGGGGGATATTAAAATCTTTATCGCATTTTGAGTTTGCGAGATATTTTCGAGGAAGTTACTGCCATTTTCTGTTTATTATTATTATAGCATTAGCTATCAAATACTCAATTTCTTAAGAGTGATATAAATGATTTAATGAAAATCTGTCTGTATTTTTCAATCATACATTTCCTCCAAATTAAATAAAAAATATGTTAAATGATTTTATTATGCTATTTTTAATTATTTATGAACATTTTAATCTCCATAATTTATCCTTTGGGCAAATCGCAATTTTTAAGTGTGTGTACATAGTAAAATCTTATATAAATCTAAAATAAATTATTTACTTCACTAAATTATGTTTATGGTAACCTATTGCAAAACTCTACGAAACTAGAACAGCCTTTGTAGGCAAAGAATGAATAAGAAGAATGCAGAGAGCACTACAAATCAATAGTCTAAAAAAAATTTCTGCCATTAAAATAATTTTCATGTTGTTTTGTTTTGTCTCGTATTTTATTTTATTTTACTTTTTCTGTTATCCGATGTTACTTGAAAGTGGCAATACCAGTAATATATTGTCCTACAGGATCGTTTCTGAATTGAATTTCCCTCACTTCTCGCAATGCGTCTGGTAAACTCTGTCTTTTGAATTATGAGGCGCAAGCCACAAATATGGAGTGGCGTTTCTCCGTTTCTTCCTCCCCTAATTTCTTCATCTCATTGTTCATTGAATATTATTACTCAATAATAAATCAATGTGATAATGTATGAATAAATAATACTGTTAGAGAAAATCTTATATCTAATACTATAATACGAGGAATGGTTGTCAAGTCGAAAATCGTCCCAGAATTAATAAACTCCGGTAAACTTGGGGGTCTGAGGTTTTTGGCCACGAGGAATCGATTGGCGCCGATTTTGAAGTGCTACGGTCGAGCATTCGGAGTTAAAGATAGGATATTTTCAAACTTTATTAGTTCGCCATAATGGCTACTTAAATTTTCAAGCGGTAACGTGCTGCCATCTATAACCAATATGGCGAACTAATAAAGTTTTATGTTTATGCTGTTATAGGTTTATAATATGTTTCTTATGTATGTATATATGTTTGGTTTTTCTAAATAAATTTGTCAAAAATATTGAACTTCAACACACTTCAATCTTTACCTTTACTTTACCTTTGTATAGAATAGTTCCCTTTCTAAACTCTAACTTTGTTTAGAAAAGTTTACAATGGTGCACTTTAACCAGTTATTTTTTCACTAATGGTTTCACAAATTTTCTTATGGCATGTATTGTTTTGATAAATCACAATTGAAAATTTAAATCTTCGAGTTAGCTTCGATACCTGTTTTCTCCGAGCGGTGCTCGGTCACCCGCTGGTTAATTTTCATCTCTCTTCTCATCATTTTTTTTTTTAGATATAGCAGCTACAATTGGATTGATTTCGCCAATTAGTTTCACTCTTTGAAGAGTCGCTATCCATTTTTTTTTCTTGTGAAAATTGTTAAAATATATTTCAACAAACTTTTTCTATGTGATTAAATTGATATTAGTTCTTAGCATTTTCGGCGACTTTGTTAATAGTAATAATACAGTCATACCTATAAATTGCACTGACATCAGCTTGTGTTAAAAAAAAATGCCATTTTAAATTATGATAACATGTCAATGCTGTATTATGATAAATTAGCTATGCCTGCAAAGTAGCAATTAATTGATAGAGAAATTGGGGATAACTATCGAAATTAAGTACCTTGTTCCATTTTGCAGTGTCTCTAAAAAATGAAGGTGATAGGACAGATAATCCTTATTAATGCATCTTAGGAGAAAAGCTTTCCTATGAAATAAACGAAAAACAGAAGTCGAGGCTGAAGAAATCTATTATGCTGTCTTTTCCTTAAGAAGAATATATAGTTATTTTGAAAATTTCTGGAAAATGGATAGTAATGAAGTGCAGACGATCACTTACGCCATATAGAAGTACTATAAATTTTAACAAGAAACAAAAAATAATGAGGAATAATGCAAATTATGCTTTTTCCCCCAATTATTTTAAATATTTAGAGATGCTCGAAAAGTAGATGGTTGACGAATGCGGATAATATAAATTAAAAAAATAAAAGAAAAAAACTAAATTTTTTACTTTTTTCTATAATTTCGTATTTAGATTTGCTGCTTGAAAGATAAATATGTTCTTAACCATTCACGATTATTTGAGTATTAATATTATTTTTAGAGACTAATGTGGATCCTTGTATCCCCTCTCCTACTCAGTTATTTTGTTATTATAGCTACTTATAAATTATTCTTTAAACATTTAAAACCATTATCATTAAATTTAAATGAGAAATTGTAGTTTGTTCTCTGTATTCTGAGATAAATATCCAGTCAAACAAGAATTGTCGAAATAAATTCTGCTTCCATTTGTTTTTGTACTTTTGGAAACTATAATTCTAGCGAGAAAAAAAAAACTGTTTCTAGTTTTACTGTATAATAAAGCATAAAAAAAGGCAGTTTTATTATGAGGTGAATTGTCTGTTCTCGATTTCTCTGTTAGCTACAGCGCTTGAAGAAGCAGATGGCAAATCCTCGAAGTTGATGCGATTATTTGCAAGTGTGAATCCCTCTCATGTCTTTGTCCGATTTCCATGTATAGTGACGTAATACACCGTGGACGGTCACGAATACACTACAGTTGTGTTTCTTATTGTAAAGAAAATCCAGTAAGAATTCTAAGAATCGTCTTTCTGTTAGGCGAATCCTAATTTTGATATATATCTTCAGTTTTGGTTACAAAACTGCATTATTCTAAATATCAATCATTCCAGCGATTTTCTTAAAAATATGACACTTAATTCATTTACATTCCTATTTACAGACAAACAAATGGTGATGTCTTGATGGGTTTAATCAAAATTTCGAAACATATCTACATTTCGAATTACAAAACAAGATATTAAATTTCACTTATCCATTGCCCGTGAGCATATAAAAACAAAAAGTTGTTTTTTTATGTTCACGGACAGACAGTCAAAGTTGTATTAGGCTTAAAATTTATAGAAACAATAACTTAGCGTCAATATCACATACAGAATTTTATCCCTATAACTTAATACATTTTTGAGCTATCGTCTTCATAAATAGGGCAATTCAAATATATATGTGTATCTCAGGAAGCAGGGAAGTCTGAAAAGTAGAAATTTATCAAAATTTCAAAGTCGATTTTTTTTAAAGGTCATATTATTTTAGTCTAGATTTTTATTCAAACAATATTTATCCACTTTTGAAAATCAGCTTTTTGTAGCAAAGAAATTCTTCAATATTACGATATTTCTACTATATTATTCTTTTTAAAAGATGGGGAATAATAATTCTTAGTATTGTCATTGTATATTCTGAGATCTATCTGTTCCATTCCACAATCTTTCTTTATAATGGCCAGAGCCTGACTAAAGCAGGAGCTTAGAGGGCAGTTGCAAACAGAGCCCCCCCCCCACACCAAATCGACAAGTTCTGAGCACGATTCTTCATTTTTGAAAGAGAGAAGCTGAGCCCCCCGTACCCAATGAAGTTTTCGCCCCTGGCTCCAATCAGGTTAAGCGTGGCCTTCGAGAGATCTCTCTCGGAGGCCACGGGTTAAGTCGGACGCTGATAACTGTAAATTAAATCGAGGAAGTGTAATGTTCATCAGGTATTTAAATGGAAGCGTAATGTTATGGAATAAAGATGTGATATTTTCCACAAAATTTCGCAGCAGCTGATTGCAAATCGCAGAAATGTATAGTACAATGAACAAATAATCATAAGGCTTCTGTACTAACATGAGTTAAGTGACTATCGAAGTTTGTTTAAATATATTTGGCTGAGAAGTTATAAAAAGAGCAAGGTACATAAGTATTAGTAAGAAAATTTTATAAAGTATTACTCATGACAAACCCGCTGGTTGTCAAAAATGGCTAATTTCTGATAAATCAGTTCTATTTATTCACAGAAGGGAAGTATTTAAAGTACAGATTACTGAGAAAAAAATTAATATTTAATAAATATAAATTTTTTAAAAATGATTAAGTAAAATTAAATGTTATAAATTTAGAAAATTATGGTTCTTAAAATGGTTCTTGATTTCTTTTATAATTTTAGGTTTAATTTTATTTTTATTTCAAATAATTTTTTTCTAAATTTTTTCATTATCAATAATTTCAATAATCTTTACCGATTATTTAATTATTAATATTACTTTAGGAACTGAAGCGATGTTGTTAGAGAATCTTTTAAAATTAAAAGCGTCAGATCCGAGTTGAACTTTTAAAAAATTAATTTTAAAGAAGAAACAACATAAAATTATTTAAGAATTATTTTAGCTTTCATCTTGCACTCTAGAAGACATTAAATTTTCTAGTACGTAATAGATTTTTATACATTCCAATCAAACGTTCTAAAAAAGTCACCGGACAACCACATTAATTCGATAATCGTTTACAATTTTCCTATATATGTTACCGTTTTCAAGGTAAAATTATTAACTCGAATGACTGCAAATAGATTGCTATACGAGGGATCTGATCACTTGGCGTATTTGGAATTGTCTATACTTAGATACAATATTTATGATTATATTAAAAGTTCTTTATTCGCGGGGTATACGTTCCATAAATATGCCACGAATACAGAAACCGTGAATACGGAATGGTAATTTGTATGGGATTATAGGGGGATACGTTCCTAGGTGACAACATAAAAAAAAAATACATAAAACAATTTAATTGAAGTTTTTGAACATTTTGATTAATTATCTCAAGGCTTAGCCAATAGTTTGAAGAATTATGTCATTTTCTCTTGCTTGGCAGTTTTTGAAAGCTCCTTCAATTTAGACTGACACGCAGCAGTCGCATTAGCAATTTGCCTCTTAAAAATAAGACTTCTTTCCATAGACGTTCATAAAGAAATCGCAAAGCTCATTTTCCATTCTTAAACCTTCACTACGATTTTTCAAATTAAATGTCACGTTTCCAGTGCTTGTTGAAGTTTCTTCTTCAATGGGCTGTGAATTTAATATTTTCTCCAAGTCGGTTTCAGTCAAATCTTCGTCTTGCGATTCAAGCTATTCCTGATTTGCGATTTCGGCTATGTTTGCATTTAACAACATACTTTAGATAAAGTAGTAATAAGATCTATTTTACTTTTTTTAAATTAGTCCATTTGGCGGCCTTTACAAAGGATATTGAGTTGGATCCCTGATGGAATCTTTTTATTATTATGTATGTACTTATTAGATCCGCGAATAAAGAAATTTTTAGCCGCGTATATAGGTATTGGGTCGCATTTTTTTAATCCGCGAATAGTGAAAACGCGAATGAAGGAAGCGCGAATAAGGAGCTTTTACTGTATTGCTGTCGCCGTTTTGAAGTTTTAAGCGAGAGACTTCAGCATGATTTCTTAGCAACAAGTTTCTTATAAACTTTCATAATTACTAAAACGTTAAATTACCATCTTAAAGTAAACAAAGTTTTAAAAATCATAACTTGTGTGATCATAACTTGATCTAAAACATTTCACATTATAAATATAAGTATAAAAAAGATACACGATGATCAAAAATCTACTCCAAACTTAAATTAAATTATATTTTTCTATAAGAAAAATCTAACTTCTTTAACTTAGCAGTTTACAAAGTTCTCTTTCAGACATATAAAATAATTTGTACAAATTTATGAAAATTACAAGAGAAATACAGGCTAAACTTTTAATACAATAAAATGTTTTTTCAAATTATTAATTTTCAAATCTTATAATTTCTTTATTATAAGAATGTTTAATCGAAGTTTATATTTTAAAACATCTTTTTATTAAGGGGGATTCTACAAGAAATTTTTGCACAAAGTATGCATGATCCTTGCTTTGCAGTTTTTATGACCATCGTTGATTGACAAACGTCATCGTTTTAAAACTTTGCTTTGATAAACCAATTTTATATTCATTGATTTGTCCCTAAAATTATTTTCTCAAAAGTTGCTTATAAAACAAAAAGTTTTTTTTGCATAATTTTTTAGATACTTCAAACAATTACTATTCGAAATTTTGTTTTACCACTTTAAAATATTTCGAAACCATTTTTCCCAAAATGAAACTTGAATGAACTCCAGTGATGATGAATTTAAACAAAAATTAGAATATATTTTGTCTTTTATGACTTAAATCCAGAACCAAAAAAATCAGCATCTTCACATTAGTGACTTCAAATTCAGATTTTTCGCTCATTCCGAACGACCTAGAAAACTCAGTTTTAAATAGGCAATGCTATCACTGGGGTGATGATACAGGGAAGCTGAAACTAAGCTTTCGGCTTTAAGGTCACGTGTCACGACGTGCATTGTGGGAAACTTCTGAGTTTAGCAAGATGGCGGTGGAACCACAGCCAATGTATAATGGTTCTGTACCAAATTTATGCTTCAATGATGAAAATTATGAAAAATCAGAAAAAACCGAGCCCGACTTACTCTACGAAGAGGTTCGTATAATCAAAAATGATAGCACTGCTTTTAAAGGGTATATCGTTTCTAAGATGAAGATATGAAATTATTCTTAGTGTTTGAGCTAAGCCATAACTTTTATATATCATGCATTCAAAAAGTGAAGTGCATTGTTTGTTTTTTCGATTGGAATTTTGTTATAAAACTCTTGCAAGATGATTAGAGGACGTAGAATCTGTAGAAATTTCTTAATTATTTTGAAGTATACAAACGTAATACTACTACTGATGTCGTCCCTTGCGTATATGGTCCCTATGACAACAATAAAATTGAATTTCCATTCCAAATGAATTCATGAACAAAAATATCAGACATTGTTAATATTTGTTAATTTTATGACTTCAAACCAATGAGAAATGCTGATAATTAATCTAAAGAGTGCTCTTTTTTTATTTTTTTTTTTTGAAAAATCCATTTATTTATTTACTTCCGTGCGAAGTTTATATGCATGAAGCTTATTGTAGTTTTGATTAATTAAGACATAAATTACCTGTTGTTGATATCTACCTTGCCATGGTCATTAGAATTAACTGAAATAGTATGATTTGCTCAATCGTTCATTCATATTTGTATGCATTTATTTTTGTAATAAATTTTTTCAATTTGATATAATTATATCTTTAGTAATTGTCATTGGATATCAAACTTTAAGTTCTTACGTGTTTATTTGTTTTAATTGCTTATTTAACTTAAGATTTGGTTAATTTAAAATACTTTTTCCGTTTTTGGAAGCATAATAACTTATTTTATACCGATGTGTTGTTTTCGTTGATAATTTCGTTAAATGGTTATTTTAAGAAGACAGATATTCAATGTCTGTAAATAATAGACATGAAATTTTTAGTTTAACATTACTCAAATATGTAAACAGCTTGTTTAATCCTTGTTTCTAACAAGCTTGAATGAGGCACTATGAGACAATTTTTGTCTGAAAAAAAAGATAAACCATACCATAAATTTTCCATTGTTTATTTTGAGGTATCACAAGGTTTTATAATTGCATTTTTACAAAATCAGTACAATACCTAGATGAGTGTATACCTAAATCAAGAATTCAAGTAATTTAACAGACATCATTAATAGGATATCACTCAATAGCAAGCTTAAATTTACCAATGCTAAGAGATAAATCTAATAATGAATGTATTATATGTAGATACCTTTAAATTTAGATTTTTATGATCTTAATATTTTCAATAAATGTGTATATCAATATTTTATAAAGTTAGTTCTTAGTTAAATTATGCCCTGGTATCTTTTTTTAATGAATTTTAATGAAAGTTTAAAAGTAATGATGCTTTGAGCTAATTGTAAGTATATTGCTGAAATGACACTGATAAAATTGTTTGTATTATTTAAATATGCTATTGTGTTATTCGATTTATTTTTTCAAAGCATTCTGTGAAATATTTCTGTATTTTAAGAACTTTTTTTGGGTTATTTTTATTTACTTAATTTTTATCAAGCTTTATTATTTTTTTGAAATATAATAAGAAAGATTATTACATTTTTTTAAAAAAATTCTAGTAAATTGTTGGTTTGTGTTGCTATTTTGACTGTATTGTAGTTTATTTTCATTCTGTTGATTGCTTATTTATTTTTTATAAGTTGAAAAGTTATTTCATAATTTTTACAGATGTTTATCATTCACCATGGTATAAAATTTGAGTTCTTATTTTGTACTTCTAGCTTTTACTTTTGATTGTTTATTTCTTACAGTTTGCTATTACTTTATTTATTGGATTGTATTCTTATAATGCTTATAATCTAAAATTAACTTTTTTAAATATGTGAAATAACATTATCTTTTAAATTGTATTTATGTAATTAGTTAATTCAATTTAATAGTTGTAAATCCAATAATAATTTTAAGATTTCAGTTTAATTAGCCTGAAAATTACTATTGAGTAAAAATATATCATATATAATGCAAAACATTTACATTCCTACTTATACTACTTATATTCCAACAATTTTATTAATTGAGCAGCAAATATAATTTTTAAATATTTATTCAAATTTATAAATCATTTATTATTCAGTACAATGTCTAATTAGTGTCTTGGTGCAAAGACCTATTTTAATTTAAAATGCTAATTTAAAAGCTAGTTCTGTGAATCTGCATTTGTATTTTTCTTCATTGAACTGAAATCTAGATACTTTCATTGATTCCGATAGTGTTTCAATGCATGTTTAAGAAGAAACAAAATCCTTTTAAAGTTAGCTGTTAGTTTTGGGATAGTTCAAGTGGTACCGTAATTTGTGTATTTTAGTTATAATAGTAGCACAAAACCATCATACTTTCATAAATTTATGAGACAACAGATCGACATTTTGCTAGAACTTGGCTGTTTTGAAATTTAAGTAATCATTAAATAGTATATTTAGTCTGAACAAAATTTGTGGCACATTACATTCTGCTATCTAGAATTTATTTTTTCTCTCAACTGTGTTGTGTGTTTGTGTGTGTGTATATATATATATATAATATAGTAAAAATGAGGTACTTTTCATGAATATAATTTTCTCGCATGGTGATTTAGTGATAACAGTGAATTAACCCTTTATTTACAGAATTATGTAGCAATCAATTTTTCAACATTTTTGCTCCAGTAGTTTAGTTTTCTTGCAGAATAGTCCCAGGGTACCCTAGAAAAAAATGTATTAATGGAAATATCTTAATTAGTTTAACTATCAATTTAATATTTTTAATTCCTACTTTTAGTTTATAATAACTTCATGTTATTTGGGTTGTATTATCCACGTTCTTTAAAATACAATCAGCAAAAATAGTAATATAGTAAAGATATAAATTAGATTTAAATGGTACTTTTAAGTACTATCAGTAAATAAAAGGTTAGAATATTTGTAATTGTTTATATTGAAATATTAGCTAATTAGTTTAGGGTTTATATATATGTGTGTGCGTATTCTTTATCATTTTTGAATTCTTATCTGTACATTGAAGAAAAGATGGAGAGGAAATATAAAAATATGTATGCATAAATTGTAAGATAATACATTCTTTTCAAGCATTGGAATTAAATTGTATTAGTGCCTTCCTAATTTGATTATCTATAGGTAATGCCATTAATCTTGGCACTTAATATGGTTATAGCTGCAAATATTTTTTTTTACCATGAATTAGTAGTTTTAAAATAAATTTCAGTGTAATAAATTTACATTGATAAATTTAATTGCATATTTATGATTTAATTTTTTTTCAAAATTTTAATTCTCTTTTTAAAGTTATGAATGATTAGTGTTGATTAAACTCTGTTTTCCGTGGCCATAAATAATGTCAACTGTCTGAAAGCTCTATAACACCCAGTTTTATTATTATTTTTTTTATTGTAATGAATTTGGATGAGAATTTTTATTAAAAGAATTTTGTTCAATAAACTTAAATATTTCCTTTCAAAATCAATTGTTCTACTGTAGTCCAATTTTCGTATCTTTTCTTGATATTATCTTGAGCATGCATATTACTTATCAGTGAGAAGTCATGTTATCAAACATATCTTTGACTGATATATTTTCTTTCCTCTGAAATTCCTTTGTACAATGAAACTTTGGTTGATATAAGATTCTGTTTGCACATTCCAATCTTCACAGTCACATGCTTCTATTTGTTATTTTGAATTTTTTTTTGTTGAGAAATTGTAAATTTATTTTTAACTATAAGAGGAGAAGGGCCATTAATTTGATACAACATTAATACATTAATTTAATAATACTTCTACTTTCAGTAGAAATTAATCTCAAGATCCTTGTCCATGATCTAAAAAAATTATTTTTAGCAATATTCTATTAAATAAAATAAAAAAAAAACTTCTTAAATATCTTTTTTATTTTACCTTATTTAATTTACAACTTATATTAAGCAATTTTAATTAATGTGAAAGAAACTATGCTAGCATTACATTGAACAATTTTGGCATAAAGTTAATATTAGTGTAGAAAAATTGATAATTTCATCTTGTCAGTTGTATTAATGTTTTTTTTATTATTATTATTCTTTCCATTTCAGCATCAAAAAGTTGTTGATTTGAAAACTGGTATACTTTTGAGTCTCAGAATTTACTGTCTCTTTTTATCAGTGGTTTTATGTTATCTCCCTCACCCATAAAAACCTGGTCTTTTAACTGTAGAATGATGTTTGAATATTTGTCACGATTGTAAATATCTGCAATAGTGGTAATTCTCAGTGGTAATGCATTAGTTTCTAATAAATATATAGGTATTACCTAGAATAGATCACACCTAAGCTACTAAAAAAGAAATTTGTGGTCTCCACATTTGTGAACTCATATGGTTTAAATTCGTAAACAGTTGCCATTAAATCCTTTTCATGACTCAAAAGTATAGTGTAGAAAAAAATCTCTTCATGCATAAACTACTGATTAATAGTTACTAAATATATTTTTATTAGTAAGTGTAGTAATTAAAATAAGATTCAAAAATTTATTTGTATTTAATACAGGAATATATTTAACTAGTTAATGTCAGATTTGTATGTTAAAAAAATAATTCATAAAATCGTATTAATGCTGGTCATTAAAAAAAAACCTACAATATAATAAGGATAAGCTTACTTGAGGCAATAGATTTTTCTCATCAATATTTATTCTTAATTTAGAAGTTAAATAAATGCAGGTTTTTGTGTGTTATGCAAGATAACTTAAACTATGTATTTTTAAATGTATGTCTTAAGGTTCATAAATTATTATCATTCATCCTTTAAAAGGTAATCAGTTGTGTTTCTTTTTTTTTTTGCTTGATTCACTCGACACCATAAACAAAAACTTCAGAAAAATAAATGTTTTTTTCATCTTTTCCAAAAATGTATTTTGTTTTTTTATAAAAAATTTTTGGTTCTGAGCTACTGATATGTTTATAAAGTTGTAATTTCAATGAAAATAACTAATTAGTTCTAAACTGAACGATTTCATTCCCATCTGCAAAAGAAAAAAAGTGAATTTCCTGATTATACATATCGCAATAACTTTTATGTTGTATTTAATATTTTAAAACATATGAAAACCTAACTTTTCTATTAACTGATTTTTATTTTTCTAGTTAAAAAACATCCAGAGTATGATACGTCTAACAAAAGGTAATCTAGAAGCTTTGAATGCAAGGTTTGCAGAATATCAACATCCTCCATCTATGTATATTACAGTAAGTGAAAAAAAAAAAAAAAAAAAAAAAAAAAAAAACTTAAATACTTGTATTTTATGAAGAATATTTAATTTTTCTCTAAAATTTGAGAACTTTCTTTTTAGAATTAGCAATTAAAATTCATTAAAATCTCTTGGTGTTACTTGTTTCAAAACATTTGTTAGCAAATTTTATCTTTTCTTATAATGCAGATGATTGTGTGTATGGGCATATGTATGTGTTGGCACTCAACAAACTAGATGATTTGACCTAACTTTGCCAAATTTCATACACATATAGGGTTTACATTGTCGGGTGAGAATTAGTACTTTGGAGCATTTTTTTTAAAAATAATAATTATAATTTTTTTAAAAATAGAGCAAAATTTTGGCTATCTGTTACATTGACTTTCAAAAATACTACCTTACAGTTCTTAAAATTCAAAAAAATTTTTACAGAAGTATTAAATTGTAGAATTTGATCGATTGAAACTGAATACTAACGGTTCTTGTATTCCGAAACTTGTTATTTTTATTATCTATTTGTACAAAAACTGTTTTTAGAATTTAAAGTAAAATATTTGAAAATATATACAATTAAGCCATCTTTTGGTCATTTGAAGCTATATTTGATAACTTGTAAGCTTCTGTATTAGAAACATGTAGAGATATATATTGTAAACTTTTATATTGTATATAAATATTATAGTAAGTCAAGAGCTGAGCATTCATGCTTGTTAAAATATATAAAAAGTTGTTATTGCAGTTAATATTTATTTATTGTTAGTGCAAATTAAAATTTAGTATCTTTACATATGAGGTACCATTTTATAAACTGTACAGTCAAGGGGAAGATATTGCGTTTCACCATGATAGCGTTTTGAAAATGGCTTCTACTTTATTCTGTTGCAATTGTTTTAATACTGTGTTTTATTTTTTGTTCTAAAATTAAGATTGTTAGCTTCCTTGAAAATAAAGTAACTAAGTAAATGGTATGTTATAGAAATTAGGTATATATATCTTTTTTAGTTTTTAATATATATTTTACTATGTTTTATAACTTGCAGGAATATGAAGATCTGACTAGCAAATTAAATGAATTTCAAATGCAAGAGCAAAAACTGCTTGAGCAAATTGGTAATGACTGTGATGGGAGAGATTCTCCAGAATATCTTGATGACAATGATGAAGCTAAGCTATATAGTGATACTTTTTTAACGAAAATGCAAAATAGTAATCAAGGTTTCTCTAGTAGTATAGGTAATGTTATCAACATTTAAAAAAAATCAAATTTGTGAATATAATGAAGTATTTTAAGTTATTTTGATAGCTCTTAATTTTTATAAACATTTTTAAGAATAAGAATAATATACAAAAGAAGTTTGTTTTTAAATTTTTTTAAATATATTTTGTTATAAATGCATGTTATCTACAACTGTATGTTTAACCAAAATAGTATTTACTTGTTTAGTGAGTGACAGTATTAAATTGTATTTGTTGTTTAGATAGAATTATGTGAAATTGTTTGTCTTTTCTGCAATCAATGAATAATACTTAAAAAAAATGCAAAGTGTATAATGTAAATGCAAGTGTAAAAAATTAATCGATACAAAAAAGTATATATAAACAAATTTCTTTGTCTTTATTTTTGTAAATTTGCAAAAAAAAAAGTATATATATATATATATATATATATATTATAGCTGTATATGATCTGCTCATGTATGTGACAATTGGAAGCTACTGATCTAATATGACCAATAATTCTTAATCTCATCAATAAGCTATTTTGTAGTGGTACGAATTACTATGATTTTACTGAATGTATATTATATTAAAATTGTTTTTAAGTCATCAAACTAGAAAAGCAATTTTCTTTAGTTTAAAATATGTTAGAGATTCGTTTTTAAATTTCAATAACTCTGTATTATGATAGAGTTTTGCTCAAAAGATTTTTTTTTTTTTTTTTTTACCTTTGGAATTGGAATGAAGTGAGTGGTTACATTTTTCAAAGCTATAATTTGTTTCACAAATGGAATAAATGAGAGTATTTTTCAGTGAATTTATTTCCACTACTTAATTTTCTGAATATTAACTCTAAAAGTCAAAATCTCATTAATGCACAAATCAATGTTGACATAGGCTTTGCTGGCTTCTCGAGTATCCAATGATGAGAAAATTTTGTGTAGAGTTTCAAATCATTAAATCACATTGTTCTAACAATGATCAGCATATGACAATTGCATTTGTATGAGTAACTTTCTATATGTAATGTTTTTAATATACACTTTAACCAAAAAAAAGCATCTTATTGAAACATTTTTTAAAAATTCTTTGAATACAAGATATTTTAATTTTCTTTATAATATTCCTGAAATCTGTCTATACAAGATTCCATTAATACAATATGCATTAATTTATCAATGTATTATTAATGAGAAAAAAAAGTTTATAAACATTTTCCGTTATATTTTGAAAAACACTGCACATGTACTGATTTTATTTCAATTCACAGGAAGCTCTGCAGTGGACACAAGTCCTAGAGTTTCCCCAAGGTCTCCTTTAAAGTCTGTTGTTAGAGCTTTTTTACCAAATCAGCAACGTACTACAGTGAGTACTTTTATAACTTTAAAACTATTTGTTCTTTCTATTAGAACTTTTTAAGCATTACTCATATCTGCTTAATTTTGCTTCTTAAATCATTATCTCCATTATCAGATTCTCTTTGGAATAAGCTATTTTTGATGGAATGTGAACAAAAGCACATTTATTCAGATAGTGATATTTGAAACTAATATATTCATACAATCCATTGATTTTCTCTCCTTTTACTGTTTTATAATCCTTTTAATATCTGTTTTAATAATAATTTTTTAATGATTCCATATGCTTATCTTTTAAATAATTTTTAAAGTTTTATCTGGAAGGTAGATACTAATAATGCATATTTTAAAAAAATGCACATTAAATTGTGATGTTAAAATGGTGTTAAGTATTAACAATATTGAGATTTTAGTAGATAACAGTTATATTATAGTGATATAGTATTATGCATTATCATGAAGGAAATTTTCAGCATTTATGAAAATTATAAAACTTCTTTTAAATGAAAAATGTTCAAGTTTTTGATAGGTTTATTATTTTTCTTATCAACAGTCCTTTTAAATGTAGAGTTAGCTATTTGCTGTATATTCTGCTTCTAATATATATATTTTTCTTTTTCTCTTTAGGTTCAAGTAAAGCCGGGCCAAACTGTTAGAGAAGCATTATATAAAGCCATGAGAAGGCGTAAACTCACAGCAGATATGTGTGTTGTATATAGATGTGATGGAAAGTGAGCAACATATTTGTTAATTTTTATAGCATTTTTATTTTTGTCGATCTATGGTGAATTAATTCAGTGTTTTTATTTTCATGATATGACAAATTTCATTAATTGCTTCTATTTTCATACATTATAACACATACTAGTATTTGTTTCTACATAAGCATTTTTTGATTAGTTTAATTTTAAACATGTAGTTTAAAAGGAGAGAATTTATTGAAACTAATGAATTACATTATTAAAAAATAAAATTTTTGATTCATATTTATTAAATGATTTTAATATTCATATTATATTACACCAACTTAATTCAATATATATATATTCAAGATATCAAGGTTAAATTATATATATCTATATCTATAATATAATATTCAAGGAAGTAGAAATTGTGAAATTATTTCAATGTTAGGAATCAATTTTATGAATAATAGCCAATAATTATAATGAGCAGTCAAAGTGAGTAATTTAATATTTACATTGTAAATATGATGCAGCTTTTATTTTGTTGAAAATGTTGGGGTATAAAATTAAAAGTTACTTATCAAATAAACAAAGTCAGAATTGACTTAGAGAATATTAAAAGAACAAGTCAATAAAAATTTAATATTTAGACAAGTATTAACTTGCTAACTTTTTTAATTAAATGTTCTCATTCTTGTAGAAGTTTTCATTTCCAATATCATTTATTTCACTGAAGAAAACTTTGGTTGTTCATATAGTCATATTTAATTTATGTATGTATATTTTTTGAAGGGTTGAAGTAAATTGGGATGATGATATTAGCACATTAGAAGGAGAAGAAATAACTGTAGAAATTCATGAAAGAATTCCTATTACTACCAGCATATCGCATAATTTTGTGAGTATCATAAAATTGAACTTTTAACAATATACTGTTTGCTTAAAATTGCATAAATTTTCTAAAACCTTTTCAGCATTTGTTTGTTTAAGATGTTTTGCATAATCTTTGAATTTCAAATTAAATTAATGAAAAATGTTCTGATTTTAATATTTTGTGTATTGAAATCTATTAACAATTATTTTTCTGGAGAAAAATATTATACCAGAAATGAAATCTGATTAGGATATCTACATTTTTTTCAGAAACTGTTGTATGAAATTAGTTTCCTTGAAAATGAAAAATTAATACTTTTTAAAAATTGATTAATTATTTTTCTTAATATTATATTTCTATAAACTAAATTTAACTTTTAATTATTTTATCTATATCATATCATTTTCATATTTTACTCCACAGGTGCGCAAAACTTTCTTTACTCTTGCATTCTGCGAATGCTGTAGGCGGTTACTATTCCATGGTTTTCGGTGTCAAACTTGTGGATACCGTTTCCACCAAAGGTGTGCCAATGGTGTTCCAACTCTTTGTCAGCCTTCACCTGCAGAGAATAATTACTATAGATAGTAAGTATTTTCATTCTTTATTTAATTTATATGCTGCTGGTGTTAAAAACTCATTTGTATTTGTTTTAAGTATTGAAAATGATTACCTGCATCAGTGAATTAAATTCTTTGCTATTTATCTGTTAGGATGCTGTAATTAATCTCATTATTTTTCTGTTATCTAATCTCTAGACTTAAGTTGCCAATGATGGATTAATGCTAACTTTCATGCTTGGTAATGATAAAAGAGAAAAACAATCTTAGTAATATGTTTATTGTTCTTGAAAAGTATAAATATCTTTAATTTCTCTCAGGATTTCTCTTTAAACATCATAAATATGTTTGTTTTGAATCTTGGGAAAATTATTTAATGTTTATATTTTTTGAAGTTATTTGTAACTCTTTGATACGTATCTTACAGATGATAAAGATAGTTTTTTAATGACTAATTTGGTTTTTTGATCTTTTTTAAAACATGTAACCAGGTAACAGTTTTAAATTTTCACTTCCTGGATTTTATCTTGCTTTACTATAATATACTTACTGTTATTTACCAGCGTATTATTTTAATCTATGTCATAAAATGCTTAAAAAGGGTTAAATATTCTAAATATGCATTGCAGGAATATTTTACATGAATTTTCCAATTTTTATGATTAATTTTCTAAATTTTATAAATAATCTTTATAACGTTTCATAATACTCATTTTAACACTTAACAATATAACTGTGAATTACTAAAAATTAATTAATAAAGAATTTTATAGATAGATCTTATTACAGTTATAGTGTTTTTCCACTCCCCAAAGTTTTGAAAATAAAATCTCTAATCTATTAATATCAGTTTAAAAAAATTCTTTATACTTTGTTATTTTGCAGAATTTAAATAAAAATGATTGATACTCATAATGAAATGGAATTTTCACTAAATATGGTAATAAGAAATTCATTATGGTAATCAGCATTTAAATAAAAATGATTGATACTCATAATGAAATGGAATTTTCACTAAATATGGTTATAAGAAATTCATTCGAATCTAGGTTCTACATTGATTCAAAAATGTTGTACATGCAGAAATTTTTATTTAAAAAAAATTATAGATGCTTTTAACACCTGTATTAGAAAATATGTTAGAAATTTTTTAAGTTTCCACCCAAACAATTTTAAAACTTTATGCAATAAACCTCTTTTTTTGTATTTCGTTTTTGTTACCTACCTAAACCAGTTCATATTACTTTAATTTGACACCCTTTGTCTAAATTTAAAATACTGTGATTTTTAATTTTAAAAAATCTTGATGTTATTATTGATAACAGTACAACAGATATTTTGTTCAATATGTTTAAGTAATAAATGAATGAAGTATTTCAAAAATAAATTTCATCATTTTTTTTCTCCCTTATTAATATATATTTCTTTTTTGACAGTTTATTAGCTTCCTATAATATAGGATCAAGTGGCTTACAAGCACCTCAAGATTTTTCTGGTACTCTTCCCAACCAATATCTGTATCCTCAGGCTAGTTCAAATGCCACATCTCCTCCCCAAAATGTTCCAAGAACACATCCACCCTCCCTAGGACAAAGGGAACGCTCCACTTCAGCTCCAAATGTGTGTTATAATATGGTCAATCAATCGGACATGTCTCTGGAGGTGTGCATTCGACTTATTCAGGTTTTAGGTGTTCTTTAATAATATGTCATTAATTGCCTTATGATTCTCTATAATAAAGCCTGTTTGACTGAATGTGTTATACAATAGTCATAGTCCCAATGTAATTAATAATGTCTTATTTAGTTTTATCCTTGATTTGCAAGAAATACATGTATGAATTAAACTTTCAAATTGCTTAAGATTTTTTCCCTGAAAAATATTTTATCAAATTGTAAAAAAAAAAAAAAAAAAAAAAAACCTTATAATACTTTATATCATTAAAATCCTTCGAATTTTGAGATATATTTAATGAATTATATATTTGCAGATTTAAGGTGAAGAATACATATATGATCCCTCCCCCCCTTCTTTAAAATGAAAGTATACGAATAAAAGATTCATAAAGCCAAAATCTTTAATGTTAAAATATTGTGTAAATTTTCCACCTGCTATTCATTATTAAATAAAAATACAATAATTAAAATGAATATAAAAATTTATAAATATAAAATCGAGATGGGAATATATTTAATTTGAAACTTCTAATTTTCCTTTACTGTAATACTATATTACTAATAGTTTTATGAATATTCCATTAGTTTGCTATAAAAGAATGGGCAATATCTATCTGAGCTGTTTTTTTTAAGTATCAAATTCACCTACTTAAAATTTAGTCGTTTAATTATTTCTTGCCATATGACAAAGAAATATCTTCATTCTTTTGGGAAATAATTATAATAATTATCTATATAAAAATATAGTAATTATTTACATTACCAAGAATTGCTATAATTTGAAAATAAACAAGAATGAAAATGTTTTGTGTGCACTATCCTTGAAAACAGTAAATACTCATGAAAAAAATAAATATCTTAGTAAATAAATTGCTTGTTTAAATTGAGCTATATGTTAAATAATACATTATAAATAAACATTTAATTACTATTAAATATTAAAATTACTTTATATAAAACAAAGTAACATTTGTTGTATTTAGGAAATAAGTGATTAGAATGAAAATTGTATTTTATTACTTAGAAAAAATATTAAATTAAAGCAGAAAATTTTGAAATTTGCATAAGATTTCATATATCAAGGAGATAAAATTTTGCTGTAAATACCAGTTACCAGCAAATTTAGTTTAATCTCAATAAGCCAAATTCCATTACAAATACGTTTGCTTTATATTTTAAATTTTTATATTTACATTACTTAATTTTATCTCCTTTATTATAAACTAGCCGCCTTTGGCGACCAGCTGGTTCGCCATGAGTAAAGCGTTCTAAAATTTTCGATTAAATCACATATTCATTAGCCTTGAAGTAATTCCGGGGATTGATTGACCTGAAATTAGTATTTTCTTTAAGATGATGGAAGGAAAGTTTTAAAAGTACACCTTTTCCTAGTAATATTCTTTAATTTTATAAATCCGTCGGTTTTAACTATCGGTTATGTTTCCAAAATATTAAAAAAAATTTCGATGATGTTGCCAAAATATTAAATATGTTTTTTTTAAAGAAAGCGAGAAAGGGAAAAAAAGTATTAAATTAATGATACAGATATTGCAAACGATAACATAAATATGCCATTGAGTCGGGATTTCAATGCATATCCTGTCAAAATTCAATCAAGTTTACCGTAAATGAAAAAGATTTATTGAGTTAATGGTATACATATTGCAAACGATTGTAGAAACCTTTGCTTTGCATTTATTTTTCAAAGAAAATATCACATTTTATATTTCTTTTATTTTATCCAGTCACGTGCTGAAAGTTGCATTTCTGTAGATTTATTTTGCGATGATATTTTTTTTATTTGAACTTCCGGCATTCTTTTATTTTATCCAGTCACGTGATAAAAACATGGTTAAAATATTTCTTTAAAAATTCATTAAAAATAGAAGTTTACATTATAAATTAAAAAAACTGATACCATTAGAAAGCTAATTTTTTAATCTTTAAATTGATATAAAAATCATGTTTGTGCAATAATATTTTCGGAAGTTATAGCGGAAAAACGTCGAAATTTCGCTTAAATTTTAATTAATTCTAATTAAAATTTCGAAAAAAGGGCTCCGAGGAGCACATTCCGGACCTCCAAGGTATACATGTACCAAATTTGGTAGCTGTAGGTCCAACGGTCTGGCCTGTAGAGCGCCAACACACACACACACACACACACACACATTAAGCTTTATTATAAGTATAGATGTATTTGCAAATAAAGGTATGCTATCAATCTGTATAAAAATTGTTTCTAAATGTTTATCACATTTTCAGATGAAAAGAATAAAACTTTATAATTTAATAAAGTTTTTAAGTTTGAGATCCTTTCTATTACTGCATTAAAAAAAACAACAACTAAGAATAGATTATTTAAATGGAAAAACACATTTCTTATAGTTAAATGTTCATATTTAAACATATGCTAAGAAATTGTATATATAAGAATATATTATCTCTTTCAGTTTTGTTGAAATGAAGCTTTATTTATATTAACAATGATTTTTATAAGACCTTGTAAGATTAAAACAATTGGATAGGTTAAGGTATTTTAATCAGGAATATATATATAAAAATATAATATAATTTTTCCTAAATTTCTTCTTATTGTTTTTTTTTGTTTTAGGAGTTTGCCTCAAGAATTCGAAGTCAAGGTTCACAAGGTAAATATTTATTTGTACTTCATTATTTATTTATACTTTTATTATAATTTATTTTTTACTGTTGGAGAACTCATTATTAAAATTGTTTCTGACTTTATTTTCAGCTAATGCGGGATTGAATCTTTCTAGTGGTTACTGTAGCGCTGCTACAGTTACTAGTTACAGTCCTAGTTCTAGTCCCACCAGGACACAAAGTGCTCAAGGGTCTCCTACAAATAGCCACAAACCTTGGAGACCTCGCGCGCGATCAGCAGATGAAAGTACTAGAAAAATTGTGAGCAATATTTTGATTATCTTGCTGAATTTTTTTAATATCTTTTTCTTTTTTTAATGAAATTGTTATGTGAAATCATTTTACTTTTACAGATAATACTTCTGAAATTTTATGTTTAAATTTGTTTATATATATATATATATATATATATATAAACTTTTGTTTGTAATAGGGATTAGAAATTAAAAATACCCCCACCTATTTTGGTCTTATGTCCTCAGTGGATGCAAAATCAATTTCTGCTTTGTCATCTAGCAACTGATCTTTTTTTTTAAATTTAAATTGACTGATTTATTTGTGTTTAAATCAGCCTAATCAAGAAGAAATTACATTCATGAATAAACTGAGTTCCCCAATTTTTATTTTGTATTTTTGTTGATTTATTATATTTTCCATCTTTGACTAAATTAAAAATTATTGCTAATATTTTCTGTTAATATATTTTTCAAATTTTGTATTTGACTTTCAGTATTCCCCCCCCCCCTTCTTCTGAATGAATTACTATTTTTTTCCATCCAATTTTAGTGGATAGTTTTGATTAATTTGTGAATAATATAATAAACTTGATTCTATTGCAATGAAGCAAAACTCCTTACATTATTGCATATTTGCATCTGAATTGTATTACAAATATTATATGTTATTTATTAAGGTATTTGCCAAAGTAAATGATTTTTTTTTCTACAATATTTGTTAATTAATCTGATAATCCGGTCAGAGAGATTTTTAATAGGATAATAATCCATTTAGATCAGTAAATCTTGTTGTAAAATAAAATAAATGGATATTGTCTCTTATCATTATTAAATTTATTAATAAAACAATTAGCCATTGTTGTTATATCAAAATAGATAAAAGAAAAAGGAAAAAATACAAACTTTAAAAAGAATCGCTAAATTTTTAATATATTCATCTCTGGAGAAATGTATTGTTTTTTGCTGTTTAAAAATCCTATATCCTCTAATCATTAAAAAAAAAAAAAGAAATGGTAAGTATGCATTGTGATTGTTCTCTATAATAGTGTATCCAAATAATTTATGGAATAATTAAGATCAGATTTAAACAATTGAGTTTCTTACGATAATTATAAAATTAATATAATATTTGGTATTTATTAGTCATTTCCTACAGCTAAAATAACTCCATGAGCTCATTTCTCATTGAAGTATTGAAATAAATTATCTATGTTGCTAAAATGTGCAAAATAATTAGAAGATTTTATTATTAAAGATTGTATTTTTTTAATGATACAAATACCTTGAAATAAGAATTGTGTTTTGCAGAGGCCGCCTCGTGAATCAATTGAAGATTGGGAAATTCCTGCTAATGAGATTCAAACAGAACACAGGATCGGAGCTGGTTCCTTTGGTACAGTCCACAAAGGACACTGGCATGGTATGCATATTATAGTGCAATATTTTCATTTTAAAAAGACTTGATTATATATTTTTATAATACAAAAGCAAATAATTATAAAAGTGGAAACATTATTTTTAAAGTACTATGTGATACTTTATTTGCATGGTTATTTTTTATTGCATGATTATATGTGTGTGTAATGATATTTTAAATTCTAATTTAAATCCAAATTAATTTCCAATTCCCAAAGTTTTATCTTAATTTTGCCAATATTAATAATTTTAAAATATTCTGTTATTTCACTTTTTTATGTAATTTTATTCAAGAGAAGCTTTGTAAAATGTTTTAGTCAGCAGTTCCCACACTCTGAGTGAAAGGATAAAAATTTCTAAACAAATTCTATTTTAAAAGATCCTTGTGTTTCCCTTGTCAGAATCAACATGTGTTAGAAATTCCATTCAAAATCTCATTGCATGTAAGCACTGTGAAAAATATTTTTCCTATCGAAATATGGTATATAAGAACAGGAATAAGTGATTTTCCCCTTTTTATGCTAATCTGCATTTGTAATGCACTGTGAGCAGGCATGCCTTGTCCTTGCCTCTTGTATATAAATTATGCCTTCATGGAATGGATTAAAGCAAATTTAAAAGTGCAAAGTGTTTTCACTGCCCTCTGTTTTACAAAAATAGTGCACATATATATGCATATATAAACTGAAGATAACTTTATATATGCTAATATGTGATTGAATGTTAGTTCTGAATTATAATAGTATGGCCAATAGTGTGTTTTAACTTTTTTAGAATTGGTCCTAAAAAGATTTCACCTTAAGTTTTTGTTTTTAAAGCTCTTTTTTTCCCTCATTTATTCTGATATATTTTTTCTTTATATTTTTCACACTACTTTCTGTCAAGATAATATTCTACTATAAAGGATTGTATAAATGTTCAACAAATAATAATAAATAATGCCAAATATGTAGTCCTAGAAATTATAATTAATGATATAGAAATGTTAAATTTTTATTTTGCATAAGGATTGTTATCAAGATTAAATAAATTATTATGAAATAAAATTGTTATTGTATTTTTATTAATTTGATTTTTACAATTTTAGGTCCAGTAGCTTTAAAGAAATTGAATGTAACAAATCCTACCCCAGCTCAACTACAAGCATTCAAAAATGAAGTCGCAGTTTTAAGGTTAGAAATATATTTCAAAATAATATTGCAGTATCTTCCTCTGTAGAACCAAACTAATGTATTTGTTTTGGACATGAATAAATATTTTTCATTTGTTTTATCAATTGATTGTAGTTCAGTTTCAATAATAACAGATATATACCAGTTTTTAAATATTATCATTTGAGGCATTAATGAATGATGAATTTGTTATATTAAGTTTCTTTTTGCTGACTTATAATATTTGCTTCTAATTATAAATGAAAATTTAAGTAATTATTAGTTTTATTTATTATCATTAATTTATAGTAATAATAATATATATAATTTTTAGTGTTATTAATAAAAGTAGTTTAAACTATTTATTTAATCATAAATATTCTTTTTTTAAATACAGTCTAAAGATATTTATCATCAAGTTTATTTTGTGCTGAAACCAGATGGGGAAAAAAAGTGTTAGTGAACTCTTTATTTTGCCTTCTCATGATATTTGTGTTTCCCCCTCCCCCTAGGAAAACCCGACATGTAAATATTCTTCTGTTTATGGGATATGTATCTCAACCTCAACTCACTATTGTAACCCAATGGTGTGAAGGGTCTACACTATATAAACACCTCCATGTCCATGAGCATAAGTTTGAAATGTTAGAATTAATAGACATTGCCAGACAAACAGCCCAAGGCATGGAGTAAGTATTTTGCAGATTTCTTTTATTCAGAGTATGAAACATTTCTTTCATAGTAATTTTTTTAAACCTTAGATTGTGCTACAGGAAATTTTATATTATTTTAAATGAATATTTCTAGGTAAATGCTGAAAGAAATTCATGAAAGTATGGATGTTCATCTTCATGATTTCGAAAACCATCCATTTTGTTTATTTGTTGAAATTCTGTTCTCTTAAAATCATTTTTTGAATTAACTTTATTAGCAAATTTGTTTATTATAAATATGTGTTTTTTTTAATTGTTTCAAGTTATTGTATTATGAACCATAAGTTAATTTAGGAAGTAGTTGGTAATTGGAAAAGAAATGTCTGAGCATAGGTGCATCATTTGGTTAAAAAAAATTAAAATTAAATTTGTACTATTTTTTTCCCTCTCTCCATCTTTTTTTTAGTTTTGTTAATATGCAATAAGACTAATTTAATTTTAGTACTCTATTGCCAATAAGGAGATAAATTTGATTTGTTTGATATTTATTCATGATAGTAAATAAGCAAACAAAAAAGCATACTCAGGCAATAATTTATCATACTTTTTTTGTGATTTATCATAATATTTTTCTCTCATGATGGTAACTGTAAAGACTTACAGTATTTTTTGTTATTGAAATGTTTCAATTTATTCATGATTGAAAATAATCAAAAATAGATATTGTTTAATTTTATCTGTTAAACATTTTTTTATGATGATTGATATATTTTCTCTTATTTCAGTTACCTTCATGCCAAAAATATAATCCATAGAGATTTGAAATCTAATAGTATCCTTTTTCTGTGAGTAAATATATTCAAAATCAGATGCTTTGGAGAAATAACTGCTGCATTTAAAAATATGCTAGATTAATGTTTTGTCATATTTCTTTTTGGTAGTTTAAATATTAGCTAGAAATTATTTGCATAATTTAATTATTGCCCTATATTATGTATTTATATGTAATTTATGTATTTGCCAAAATAATTTATCACTCTTACTTTTTAAACAATAGTTTTCTCTGTCCGTTCATTATATAATTACTCAAGCATTAATTATATAATTTTGAAGTCAAACTTTTGTTATGAAAATCTTGTTTAAGTGGGGTTTTTTTCTGTCTTTTTCTGTTAATTAGAAAGTACAAATAAAACATTTTTGATTTCAAGTAATATGTTTGCTTGTAATTGTTAATTACTTTAGCATGATATTGTAATTACTTAATTATTAATGTTCTCATTTAAAAAAAATTCATTGAAGCTACACCTTTTCTTATAAGGCTTACACTTAATTTTTTTGTATTGGAATGAAGTATTTATTGCATCAAGTATATTTTGTTTTTCCTTTTAAGGCAATATTAATATCATTTTACTATGTTTATGTTTCCAATAACTAGCTTCATAAATAATGAAAATAAGAAACTTTCTTCAGATTTCCCTTAATTTTGCCTTCAGATATATTTCTTCACGAAGATTTAACAACAGTTAAAATAGGTGATTTTGGTCTAGCCACAGTAAAAACAAGGTGGAGTGGTTCTCAGCAATTTCACCAACCAACAGGATCCATATTGTGGATGGTTTGTATATTTGATTATTTCTTTCTAAATATGACATATTTCTTAAATCGTGGATAGTATAAATTTTTTATTAATGATTTCTATTATTATATTTTAAGAATAAATTCAAGTGCTGTTTGAAAATATTTATATTTTACTGTTAATTGTTTTTTTGAAATGTGTTTTTATTGAAAATTCTAAACTTCATTTCATTAGTGTAATCTCATAATGGATTTTTTGGAGTACTTCAAAATATTTTATCTCCTAAATATTGTTTTTTAGTATATTGTATCCCAAATAATTTAAACACATTTTTTAAAGATTATTTAACTTGCCATCATGTAAAATTTTCATAATGTTAATATTATCTTTAATTATGAAATTTTAACTTTCTGCACATAATTTTTCCATTCTATTAAATATTAAAATTTGAAAACTACCTTGCAACATTAAATTTTTCATGTACATATTTTGTTACAGCAATTATGCACAACTCCTATCAGAATTAAAAGAACTCCTTTCAGAAAAATGTTTCATAAATATGAATAATTAAACATCAGAATTTCAGAAATCCTTAACTTTCAGGATTTATTCTTATTGTGTGTATGAGCATCTATTTTCAATTTCCTTAAAATTGTATGAAAGAATGTGTATCTATATTTTGTGCCATTGCTATTAAGTTTTATTTCTCAATGTTTTACATTGAGTTTCAACATTCTCAAAGAATCTGAATTAGGATATTGTTTCACTAATATATGGGTATTATAAAAAAACAAATTGTTTTGATTTTTTTTTTTTTTTTGCAAAACTTTTCAGATATTTTTTTTTTAGAACTGATACCCCCCCCCACATGTATCCTCTGTCAAATATTAATCAAAATTTTTCTTTTTAAATTAAAAACTGATGAAATTTGTTATTTTCTCCCAAACTTGATAAATTATTGATAGAAGAATTAAGTATTAAAAATATTCATAACTACTTGACTTTTAATTAAGATAATGTATGTGTGCTGTTTCAAGACTCAAGAAATTTTGTTAATCACTGTAGATTGCGATTTGAAGTATCAAATTTACTCTTTCTTAAAAATGTTTTATTTAGTATTTTTATTAAAGTTTTTTATAATTATACTATTTATTAATTTATTGTATTATTTTTTTCCCATTCTCTTTTATTTCATTAATTTCTGATTGTATTGAATATTTAAATTATATTTATTGAGATAATATTTTTTTATTTAGGCTCCTGAAGTAATTCGTATGAAGGACTTAAATCCATATTCTTTCCAATCTGATGTTTATGCTTTTGGTATTGTACTGTACGAATTAGTTGCAGGACAGCTTCCTTACTCAAATATAAATAATAAAGATCAGGTTAGATTTTGAATTTTTAGTATCTTAAAGTTAAGTAGTTTGACTATTTTTGAATTTTTTATGTATTTATTTTCTGAAGTGGGTGATATAGCTTTTTAAAATGGGTCTCACTCTTCATTAGCTTCGAAAAGTTTGTTTTTGGCTACTGCTAGCTTTGATTGCTGTGATGTGGCAAATTTAAAAGTGTAGTTCAAATAATGATAGCATTAAAGTCTTATTTATATTGCTTTAGAACTTGACAAAAAATATATTTAGTATGTTTGAAGTTTTGAATGTAATAATTTTAGACAAGATTTTTTATTTGCTATTTTTTTAATGGTTAAAATATAAGACAGAAGTTTGTTAAATCAACTAATTGATATTTTCCTACTTTATTTGCTTCTCTAAGGAGATAAGTATTTTCTATTATTATAAGTTGTTTCTGGTCATACATATAATGAAAAAAGAAAACAACAAATTTATAATTTGCCTTATTTATTGTACTTGTACTATGAAACTTAATCATTGAACTTATAAATACTTGATTCTTCATTAAGATATTTTAAGAACATATCAAATATGTTTTTTAGATGTTTCTTCATTTAATGTGAAGATTAGTCAAATTGATAAGCACAGGTTTCAATTTCTTCTTCTCCTTCTAAATATGGGTTTCTGTAGACAACAGAAAATATGGAGCATTTGGAAATTATGAACAGAGTTTCCAGAGAAAAGGGCTGGAGATTTCTTTAAAAACTGGATGAATAGCATGGTTCTGTAATATGAAATGGAATGAAAAAAATAAATATTTTACAAATTTCCTATAAAATTATAGATTAAAATTTCAATAAGTATTAATTTTCTCACAAGTTTATCTCAATTAAACAGACTGCTTTGAACCTCTTAATAGCGAAAAAAGTTAAGCCGTATGTAGTAACAAATAAACAGCAGTGACTTTTTTGTTTTCGAACTTTAACAGGATGACCTTATGTAAAGCTTTTTAAATTTACACTTGACATTTAATTTATTAGATACTCTTCATGGTGGGTCATGGGTACCTGATACCTGATCTAAGGAATACAAGATCAGATACACCAAAAGCTCTCAACAGACTCATTGAAGATTGCATCAAATTTAATAGAGATGAGCGTCCTCTTTTTAGACAAGTAGGTTTTAAAAAATATTTTTTTCTTCATGTTTTTAAGATTGTTGTAATTAAATTAATCATTTTACTCTGCCTTTAATTTCAAAAAAGTTTTTTTTTATTAATCATATTAAATTTTCTATAATATATATTTGAATAAAACACATTTTATTTCCACATAATAGTGCAAAGGATGTAAAAATAATAACTTTGGAGTTGGTAATTATAAAATGAATATTTTACTTCTTTTCCCCCCTTTCTTTTTTCTAGAGAATTTCTCCCAAAAGTTATAAAGAAATCATTTTGTAATGAAATGCAATTAATAAATATGAAAAACAATTTCCAGTCTACCTCTGGTGTGTATCTCCAATGTTGAAAAAATATGAAAAGAAACAAGAATATTTTTATTTAAAATAATCAAAAATATAGTTTTAAAAAATGAATGTTTGTACTAGGAAAGAATCTTTTTAACTACTGGACATTTTTTATTTTTTGAAACATGCTCATTTTTCCTGAAAAAAAAGTTAATTATTCCAAAAGTAATGTAATTTATGCTCAATTATTTGAAATAAGCTAGTGTGATTCATTTAATCTGTTTAGATTAGATGTTAATGCTCCTACTTGTTTTTTTGCGTGGTATTAGTATGAGACATGCATTCAATAAAATATTGCATTGTAAATGTATTTTTATTATAGTTAAAAAATTAAATTTATTTCAATATTTGGAAGTTTTTTTTTCTTTAAATTCAGTAATATAATTTTATTAACAATTCTATTGACTATTTGTGATACTTTCACTGTAGACATTTTAAAATTAATTCATATATTTTTTTAGAGATCAGAATGCGATTATAAATTTACTAATAAAATATGGTTTCGTCTTCATTATTTCATTGTATCTGCTGACATGTTTAAATATATGGACTTGTTATATATTTTATAAAATTTAAGCAGATATTTAAATCGACTTCTTTTATATTTAGTTAATTGCATAGTATGAAGTTTTTCTCTTAAAGAATGGCTTAATGAATTTGTTTAAAAGCCATGTTTTCTGAGATCCTTAGATTTTTATCTTATTTTTCAAGTTTCTAATAATAGTATAAAAGCATTGTTTTATATAAAACAATATACAGAAATATACATAAAAAGTAAGCTGTGTAAAACTTGTATTATATTCAGTTTTGTTTTCTCTGAACATAAAAGGTGAGTTAGTTTTTTGTTAAGTCATAGGAATTAAATTTTCTGTGAAGTGTGTGTGCAAAATTGCAAAAGCAATTTATTGATATGAAAATTAATTTGTTGTTTAATATGTTTAAGAATATCCATCATTATGTAATGATTTCTGAAACAAATGATTAAAAATCAAAATTACTTTATATATAGCATATTTTAATAATGCTGAAATAGATTTTTTTTGTTTGAAATAATACATTATAATATTACTCCAAACTTTTGTATAGCACAATATAATTTTACCATCCTACTGTTGGATTATTTTATACAATCTATGTATTGAAATATTTGAAATCTGAATATTGTTATAAGATATTTTTAAGTAAAAAATTTCTTTAAAATGTTTTGAGTTTCCTACAATTATATATCAGCTAGAGAAATAACTTATTGTGCTTATTAAAGAAAGAGGGGGGGGATAATTTAAGTATTTGCTCTTTGTTTAAAAAATTATCAATAGGTTTTTAAATTATTTGTGTATCTTAAAAAGAAAAAAAAGTTTGAAATAATTGTAGCACAAAAAAGTTCTGAAGAATTAATTTTTTCATGGTAGTAAGTAGACATTCATAAAATATATTTGTATTGTAATATTTTAATAATTACCGATTTTATTGTTTGTTTAGATACTAGCATCTCTGGAATCGCTAGCTCGTTCCCTTCCAAAAATTCACCGTAGCGCCTCAGAGCCAACTCTAAATCGTACTCACCTCCAGTCCGAAGACTTTATGTACATTTGTGCCTCACCCAAAACTCCAATCAATAGTCAGTTTGGAGCATTTCCTTTCTTCTCGATGGGAAGCAATGTGTGAATTCTCTTGTGATAAACAGTGGATCCTCCCTGACTTTCCTTTTACCTGAATGGACTTATGGGGAACCGCTGGACACGTTTATTTCATTGAAGCACTCCGCCCAAAACATTGGCTACTGATGTATAAAGTGTGGAATGGCAGCACATTATTTTCCTCTGTAAATACAAATGGACAAGAAGTGGTGTACAAAGGCTGATAAAACTGTTTTCTTTTTTATTTATGTGTCAATGTACAGAATTGTAACGTGTTATTTAATTTTATGTGTTTTTATTTAAAAAACGAAAACCCTTGAAATTTTCCAATTAGTTGCCATGAAAGAAGTGCATGGAAGTATTCAAGGTATTTATTGTCATTTAAAAAAAATAATTTTCAATGTACCTCAGTAAGGATGCTGTAGGTGTACGAGTGGCTTAACTATTAAAAAAAAATTATTTGCAAGTCTGTATTTTTTAACTACCCCAATTGTGAAAAGTTTTAGTTTTAGAAGAATTCTCCCTTCCCCCAACTTAGGTTGTGGTTACTTCCTTATAAAAAAAAATCTCTATGAAATTCTCAGCAAGATCTTCTAAAATGTGGATAAAATTAAATAAAGTTTAATTTCTTAAAGAATTACTCTGATTTTTACTAATTATTAATGCATATTAAATAATTATAATTGAACTTCCAATATGAAAAATATCAATATATGTATTACTTTATATTAGATTAGAAAATGAATTTGATCCCCAATCCTCCGTATGAGGTAAGTGTTTAATTTCAATGCAGAATTAATGCTATTCAGATTTGTGGATTTTGAATAGTTAATGAACTTTTTTTTTCTAAGATTTAAAATGAAAAAAAAAAAAAAAAAGGTGATTGAAATTAAATCTTACCTCAGTTAAAAAAAAAATCCATAAAATAAATTTTGATAGTCTTTAGTCTAGCATATTTTGCAAAGAATATAAATATGTTTGGGGGGAAAAAATAAGTGGCTTAAATAGGATGGAGAATATTTTTAGCTTTAAAAATATAAATCATTATAAAAATAATTAAAAATTTTGGTTCTGTGAGAATTTTGTAGATTTTCCTTTTTAATAAGCATTAAAAATATTAGATGAATATTTTTAAAACATTATTGTGATAATGCTTCTTTTAAAAATTGATTACAGAATTGAAAATGATTTGTTTATTATTTTTTAAGCCTTAATTCCTTATTAAACAATATTCATTGGTAAATCTCAAGCAGATTACAAATTTTATTTCCCAATTCTTAAGTCACCAAATAAGTATATTAATGGGAAAGATTATAAATGAAAACATATAATCATTTTTTATAAAATATTTTCTTCTAGTCTTTAATTGGTATTTTGAGCATGATGAAGTTTTGTGTGGATCAATTATTATTGATTTGATTTGTTGATTATTTTAAATGACTGCATTCATTGAATACGTTAGGATTTATATACATGAATTGCTGTAGTTACTAAATTTGTAAATATTTTACATTTGAAATGAGTGACTTGAATCCATTCTGTAGATATTTCCATAGTTAATTCTTTCAAATTCTTAGGCTATTACAGGCAAAATTACGAGTTCTTAGATTGGTTATTTGGGTTTTTAAAAGATAGCTAGCTCACTTCCAGTTTTATAGAAACATACGTTTATTTCAATTAAAAAAATTTCTCTCATGTGATTAATTTTGAAATAGATGTTGAAATTCTGGTTGCTAAAGAAACAAAACTTTTTTTTTTTTCATAATTGTGAAAAATTGCTAGTATATAATAATAATTCAATCTTCCATAAATTTCTATTGTCATCATATCTCGATTTCAAAAATATTTTTAGAATTATACTTTTACCTTTATTAATTTTGATTTGAAATTTATATCTCAACAGATCTTGCACATTATTAGGTGCTAGTATTTTTGAGAGAGTTAGGAGTTATCTTTTTTTTTTTTAGTAGTTTTTCATGGGAGGAGAAAATTGCTTAGAGAATTGGGTAGGAAATCTAAATTAATAGCATTAAAAATTTTATGAAAGTACAAGTAGAGCAAACTTTTCATTTCATAGAGATAGCAACTTTATTGTAATTTAATGTGGACAGATTTTTCGTTTGTTATTCATCAAGAATTTTTTAAAAAAGGGATTTTTTATTATTTTAGAAAATTATTTGTATTAAGAAATATTTTCCTATTTGACTTTGGAAACAGAATGAATTGTATATATTGTATTGTTTTTAATATATAATTTTTAATGTTAAAAATTAAGGAAGAAATATTGATAGTCACAAGAAAGCTCAGCTAGCTTAGTTATTTTTCGTCCTTAATTTATAGTTGTATTCAATGAGAATTAATTAGGCTAGATTAATTATATAACTGCAGAATGGTTGCAAGAGCTCAATTTTTTTTCTTTTAATAAATGATTGTATATAAATAGCTTTAAGGTGTGTAGAATATTTATTGTGTTCAATAAATTTATTTATTTGTGTGCAATTTATGTTTCAATTTTCCTTGCAGGTGATATCTAAAAATTTATGTCATTATATTGATTTAATTTGCTTCACTGTGTTAAAATAAGTGCACTAATTATTAGGTAAATATTTTATTTATCAGGCCTTTAATTACAAAATTGAAATATCTTATTTGGAATTAAATTTTTTATTACATGTTCACCCTGCTGTGAACAGACATAATGATTTAAAAATATATTTTTTATAGCAATTATAGTAATTTAAATAAATATGTAATTGAAAAATGAAGTGCCGATTTAGTCAAATGTGATCATAACGAAATGACTTGCAGCAATTCTCGATTGTTATCCCCCCTTTAAATAAAAGCTTGTTTTCCCCATCTGTACAAAATATGGAAGTTTAAATAAACATGCAATATCTTTGTATGTGAAGCTGTGTTTTTTTATTGTGTTTATTTACTTTAGATTTAGATAATGAGCTTCCAATTAGAGCTAATATTATTTTATTGAAAAAATACTCGGGTACTGTTCGTTTCAGGATTCTGAGATAACCATTTTTAGGCAATACTATCCCACTAAATGGTGGCACACAGAAGGATATGCACTGTTTCTGAAATTTTCTTTGCTGTTAAAAATAAGCATTTCCTCTCACCCCTATTTTGCCGAATTAAACCCATCCTAACGCATGCGCAAAAGCTTGGAGGGTTTTAGAATTCGTTAGCAAACAATATATAACGATTACATTGCATGAACGTTGATGTTTTACATTTGGGCTCCAACCTTCTTTTCCTTCTATACCCTCTGATTGATCTCTTTAATTTTGAAATATCTCCTGCTATCATGCCCTCCATAAATATCTTCACAAAAAGGCGTTTTGGACTAAAATTATTAAAAACCGAGATAAACCAAATAGCTCACATTGCAATAGCTCATCTCTATTTACAGGGTTTTTCTTTTCTTTTACATTTGGTTAAATTTTCGATAAAGTGTTGATTTTATGGCAAAGCAAATAAAAAATGCAAATAAGTAATTCTTTACTTATGATACTAAACATTTCAAACGGAAAATAATTTCAGTATGACATAAACTATTTTTCATAGATTTGGAAAAAATAAACCTTTTTTTAAAACATCATTTAATTTTTAATAAATTAAATGATTTTTTTTAAAAGTCAACTTGAGTTATAATTTTTTTTAACCTCCAAATTTTTTGTTAATGATGTAGCTGTAAATGATATGAATAATATTTCTTTTATGCACATTTTCTTTTATTATGGTAAAAAGGTCTTATTCTAAAAATACTGTTCTATAATTTTAAGTGTCTAAATAATAGTAAATTTAAAGAAATGGTAAAGAATGAATTAAAAAAAAAATTTAAAATTGTGGCGACAGATTCTCAAAAAATATTAAACAGTAATGTTTGAAACGTAATCATTAGTAGAAAAAGAATTCGGACGAATAATTGAAGAAATTTGTTAAACATCTTTTTACTGCTTTAAAAAAAATCAACTACTATGATACTATTTAAAATCATAAAATAGTATTTAAAAACTATATAACTTTTATTTGCAATGTACAAATTCTGACTGATGCCAAAAAAAATTATTTTTTTTTTTTTACATGAAAAGACAAATTAAAATAGTTATTGATTGGAAATTTTTACCTGATTTACTTGCCTTTACTAATGTGGAATGTGAAAAAAAAATTGCTGTATTGACTATTCCAGCAAAAAATTTGTCTTAATAGCTAATTAAACATCTTAACCAATAAAATTGTTGCCATATATTTTTTTCCGCATATATGGTTCTTTTATAGCAATTCGACGATTCAAGAGAATTGATCATATGTTTGGATTTTCCATTGAACCGATTAGATTCAAAATATTGCTGGTATATTAAATACGAAATATGATATTCATGTGTGATATTATGGTGCATAAAAGTTGAGAGTTGCTAAGTTTACATTCTTACGTTTCTTGCCTCAGCCAAAATATGATAGGAATCTGTAATATAGAATGAAGCCCATTCACAGAATTATATCTGTGTAATTTGTCATTTTTGAGTTAATTGTATCCTTAGATAACTAGATACAATTCTAAATTAGCGGATGATGTCTTCCCAAAATTTTACTGTATATCCCTCTGTCTTTGACTTGAAAATTATGGATCTTAAGAAAAGTCATGGAAATCTCGAGAATTAAAACTCAATATTCAGATTTCTAGTATTGTTGAGACTGGGGCAAGATGGAAGATCATAATATGTGATTCCCTCTTCCTTTCTGATTCTCGCATGGAATAAGAGAGACCTGTCTGGTCATTTTGTGCTTCATTGTATAAAGAAGAGAATCGTGTATGCATTTTAATAGCCTCCTTTTCTGCCAAATGAAGGTAAAATTTTATACAAATCTACAATTGCAATATCATGATCACAGGCAAAGTTTCATTTATCAAAGTAGTTGAATTTTAGAGTAATTGCATTTTCATACAAAGAGCAGGCGGTCAATAATTTTAGCAGGTTATATAAAAAAAAAACTGTGTAAAATTTTATCTGTCTGTACATTTTTTAGTTATCCTGTTCACTTGTTCTCAATAAGATAGACCCTCAAACTTTTTGCTGATGGATTTCATTCGAAATTAGCCGGGAATTTACAAATTTGTTGTAAAGACCACACACCAATTTCATCAGCTTAGCTAAAAGCGTATTTTAAGTTATCGAGTTTCACAAGCCAATAGACATAATGCCAAACATGTATTTTCGGACTCAGTGAGGTCTGAAAAGCAGAGATTTTGTCTAAATCTAGAGTTCAAATCTTTTGACAATTACTATATTTTTGTACTTTATAAAGGAGAAAGTAAAAATATATATTCCAGGAATTTTTTTAAAGAAATGGAAAATGACAGTCCTCTTAATGTGAAGATTTTTTTAAACATTTTGCTAAATTAATTGCTTAAATATGAAATTATAATTTTATATTTAAGTCATATATTAATTTTTTATGTCCATACTTTACTTTCCCACATGAAAGCGTAGTATGGGGCGCTGAAAAATGTTGTTAATAAACGGGGCCCACAATTGTTTTTCAAGAAATTAAGTTGTGAAAAACTGAGGTGGAGGATTCATCAAGAACGTTTAAAATGCAATGAAATTTCTTCAACTCTTAATTTAAAAAAATATATATAATCGCAATGAGACCCGTTTCATGAACATCTGATAAAACGCTGAGTGATTGAATAGTCATCGAAAATAACATGGGCAATAAGTATTATAATTAACAGATCTTATTACAATGATTAAGAGATGACGCGATCATATGGAGGTACGTTCCGACGTCAGTGATGGTGTTTTTACTAGCCACAACATTGAGGGAAGCCGAGAATCTCAATCTTCTTATTTAAATTGTTTTCCTCCTCCTCTCACCAAATACACATTAATTTTTTAAAAAAGAATGCTCATAGAGGTGAACTTTAATATTTCTTTTCAGTTATTTATTTGCACTCATTTCAATATTCATTTTTCCTACTATTTTAAGCTATGATGTATCTTTTGACATGGAGGAATTTTATTTATTGCCATCGAAAAGCCAAAGTGAATGTCTATAATTCTATATCTTAGTTATTATATCCCTGACGTAAATTTATTGATTTGGTAAGTAATTTCAAACAAATATACAAGCATCCGGAGGAAGTATATAAATTTGCGAGTGTTTCCTAAATTTATTAGCAGGTGTTTGCTAAACTAAGAACCTAACATTGAATTTAACATTCTGACCCCAATGGATGTTGATCACTCGACAATTTGTGTATGCTTCTTCATGTAACACTATAATCATCAAACCAATAAAGAAGCCGATCCATCTCTAACATTGTTAAACCCTGCAAGCATAGTTTATAATTCAGATCTAATACTTCAATTTTTTCCTGCTTGTTTTTGATGCAATGCTGTTTCATTTAAAATAAATCGTCAATTTTGCATTCTATTTGTAACATTTATTATGGGTCGTGGATTTGACATATTTATCGAAGTTGAATTGTAGGTAATTTGCTATTTTTAACACTAAAAATATGACATGTGAGGATTGTAAATGCTTGATTAGGTCGCTTGTAACATATGGACATAAATCGTTCATTTTGCATAAATGCCTTTTATATAACTTAAAACATTACATCAATAATGAATGTAATCGAAATACAGCAATTATCGAACCATCAAGTTGGCCTTCAGTACAGATTATATGAAGGATGAATTTCAAAGACATAGTCTACCTATATCCGCTGTTTGATTAATTTTTGAAGAAATTTTAATTTAAAAAATATTTTTATATAATGTTTTTGTAAATAATTGCTGCTTGAATGTTTTTCAGATTGGCAGCATGTTGTACTTTCTGAAATTCTTTTTTACTTTCTGGAATATGAAGTATAAGAAAAAAACGTCGAACACGAAGTTTTGACGAATTTTATACCTTCTTTGAGTTTGAAAAATACTTGTACAGTATAATGTCGGTCTGTTTATAACAAAAGTTACTAAAAAATGTTGTGCGCTAGAAATTCAATGTACAATTTTTAACCCACATTATTAGCTATCGAATGTCGAGCGCAATTAATTGAGAAAAATTTTGTCTGTCCGGCTATCCGAATATAAAGGAACACGATAATTTCAAAACGGAGAGATCTAAAGGATAAAATTTGTACAAAAAAATCGTACATAATTTTATTATTTAAAGTGCAGCTACCTGTCAAATTTCGAAAACAATCCGTCAGGAGTTTGCTTTTTTTTATCGCCTTGTATTTTGCAAACGTAATAACTAAAAAATGCACTGATTTTAATTAATGAAAGTTAGGGCGGGATTTTTAAATTATTGTTGTAGATTTATGGCACATTTTGAGTTCAGAAAAAAAACCCGATTTCATAATACAAATTGGATTTTCGGGTTTTATTAACTGCATGTCAGGGATTATTCGCCAAAAAATATTGCCAAGGGTCACTTGATAGATTTAGTAGAGATATTAAATTCCAGTTAACTATTAACATTTGCTATCTATTGTTCAACAATGCCACGTAAAGCCTTCGTAATCATAATCAAAACTTACAGTTTTATTAAGGGACGGGAATAACACTTTTATTTGAGATAATGCGAGAAAGTTTTGGGAAGACCACTGAGGCTGGTTTTTATTATAAAAATAGGAGAAATCTCATAAATATGAATTATAGTTATTTCTGCAATCCATTTTATTAAAATTTAATTATATATTGATATATATTAACCAAAATAATTTAGAACATATGCAAAAGAAAAAAAAATGAATACGGAACTCTACTAAATATAATGACTGGGGTTCGACAGTTATTCAAACCCGATTTTAAAATAAATTTGTCACAACTGAAAACCGGTTTTTAAATATAAAAAAAAGCTGGTTTAAATATTTCATATTATTATGTAAAAATTAGTTATTAATTTTAAATTTATTTGATTTTGTTATTTATTCTATGCAGCAGACGAGCCTAACCGATTTACTTTATGTTAGTACATATATATATGTGCATATATAAGTACATGTATATAGTTAACATACGCACATATTCGGAAAAATCAGTTCATAGGTTTTTTGAAGACCTTGAAGAAAAACTTACACATTCAAAGATACTGAAAGCGGAATTTTTATTATTTGATGTCATGAAAAACTATAGAACCAAGCTCCGTAGCAAGTGAATGAGTATTTTCGATTTCAGGCAATATTATGTCCAAAATAAGAACAAGCTTTAGCGGCCATTCAGTGAATATTTTGTGTTTCTTAAAAATTCTATTTGTTTAGGAGTTAATCCTATTAGTTAAAATTAGTGAAAATAATATAATTATTTGAATTTTTATTTGTGTTTTCGTTATTTTGTATAAGTAATATGTATATGTAATACTTTTTTAAATATTTTAAATTTGATATCGATTTTTTTTTTGTAATATTATATAAACTAAATAAAATATTTTTTTCCTATTCTATTTTTTTCATAAAAATTCGAAAACCGGTTTTCACTAAAACCCATTTTTTGAAGATAGTTAATTTGAGGACTTGTTTTTCAAAAAGTAGCTTTTGTATAAACCCTAATAACAACCTCCGGAATTTCACTGCACTGAAAAGACCGCTCGAAACAGTTCACATAGACTCGGTTCGGTGCCTGAGCATGCTATTTTGGTACTTCATGAATTAAAGTAGAACGCCGACTTCTTCCGTCAGCAGTGAAGTATTTTCGCCCTTATAGCTTATAAGTGCTGTAAACAAAACAGTTAAAAAAAAGAAAAGAAAAGAAAGAAAAAAAGAGATTTTTTTTGTAGTGAAAAAAAGGGGGGGGATTTTTTTAAAGGCCTGAGGAAGCTATTATTGGTATAGGGCGATATGCTGAAACTTCATGTCTTCATTTCAGCTATTGTTTATTTTGTATTACCGGACTAGAACGTTGTGATTGAAAAGTGAGAATTAATCTGAATTAATAACAGTGATGAAGAATTTGAATTTAATGGAAATAAAGCACACTAAATGGCAACTTAGTGATTGGTGAAAGAACGCATCACATGAATTCATATGAGAAAGATATACTGATAAACGCCATTAAAAAGCAGCTATAAATTTTTAAAATTATTAACTCCTTACGATATCCAGAAAAAAAAAACAAATCGACTACCATGCGGATTACTATTTTTTTTAAAATAACAGTTAAGTGTTCCCTTAAATTAAGAGACACAGCATATTTCGTTAATATAACTACTTTTGAGTTTTTGATGTTTATAAATGAATATACAAATAGGATTTCTAGCTGTCTTCAATGAAGATTTGGTTCAAAAGTTGAAAAATAATTAAGTTAAACTGATAAAATAAAATTCTTGCAAATTGTCTGAAATAGTTAGATTTATAGTTGCCATTAATTATTTGAATTAAAAATATAGATCATTGAATTAAATTGAAGGTGATAAACTACGCACATAAGTATTTTTAAAAGAAAAATTAACGATAATTTTTATTTATATTCCTTATTTTAGAACATACTCATCATTATTAAATAAATCCTCAAAATATTCAAAGATTTAAAGGGTCTAAAATAACTAATAGCGCCTCCCATTCTACTTCAACAGAAACATTTTTGATTAAATTCTATTGATTTCTAGTATTTTGAACAACTTTATCATAAATTAGGTATAAAGATTCTTAAATCCTTGATATTTTTTTAAATAATCAGTTTCCATCGTCTACAATAGGCATTTAATAATATAACCCAGACGTCATGATGATTGAAATTCATACAGGCCTAAGAACTGTTTTATACTTGCACAATAAATTTAAATCGTAGAATTAGTTGGCTATGCTCAATTGGTTTTGCAATATTTCTCAAAAACTGTGAAGTGGCAGGAAATAGTCTAGTAGCCTTGAGTTTTTAGTTGTAACTTTGTTAATGATAGCGAGGAAAGTGTGTGTCGTGTATTATATCATTCCTCACAGGTGTACAGACAAGTTTATTTAGAGGTACAAAATTTTAAAGAGTATAAATGTGCAGCTTAAAGAGATATTTATTATTTGTATTTTTTTACAATTAATTAAAATTTAAGGGATAATTTAGCATGTTCCCTCTATAACTTTCGAAAATGCTACATAGTAAATATTGTTTTTTTTTTTCGATTATATCAGTCTTTTTATCATATAATATTTCCCAATTTCAATTAATTAAAAATATTTTAATGATTGAAATGCGA
>JAPMOQ010049650.1:436376-472661 GCA_026543055.1 Argiope trifasciata
ATTGGAAAGTAAGAAAAACTTTCGTGAAGATCATTCTTGCCGGTTTTTCTTTCTTTCTTTTCTTTATTCTCTCTAATATTATTTTCTGCAATCTTGTGCAGCTTTATTTCAATAAAAATCTTTTTTATCCTCCTTTTTAAAGTTCGGAATAATAAAAATTTCGTTTAGATTCAAAGGAGCATAAATCTACATTGCTTGTAAAAACTTTGGGAAGGCAATCTATGCAGAAAGATCCTGAAAAATCACCAGGTTTATTAACCAAAATTTAACCGAAAACTTTACACAATCAACAAGAAAGAATACCGCAGCTCTATTATGATCAAATCCCAAAAGATTTGACTCACGCCATTTTTCCTCTTGTTTTTGGAATCAAATCATTCCTTTGGTTGTCATTTCCATCCGGGCCCTCTAATACTTAATTTTCGTGTCGAGAGCAGAATTTTGATCCAATCTTGTGATAGTTTAATGGAAAAAGGGGGCGTTCATTTTGCGAGGGGACATGCCACACCCTCTAACTCATCTCTTACTTTATTTTTCATGACCAATGATTTACTCTCTTACAAATTGAGTGATTTTGTCGAGAATATTGTTTTGAACACGAAAGCTTTTGGAGCGACACTTTTTCATGCGCCAGTTGAAGAGAGGACATACTTAGGATTACAATCCTTGGGATTTCATTGAGGTAAGTGAAATTAATACTCTACCATGAGTGCAAATGTAATTAAAAAATATTATTTAGATATCCAAACACTTCGTTTAATGTACTATTTCGTTTGGTCTTTCTAATAAATAAATCTGATTAGATATGAAATCTAGCAGATTAATGATTTATAGTTTTTTTCAGGTCAAAAAAATTAATACATAAATTTGGATGAATGTATCATCTAAATATTATATTAGATGATGCTATGAGTTGATTTATTGAAGAAATTGATATACTATTTAAAATTATATTGAGCTAAAATAAATTTGCGTTAAAATGGAAAGAAATGACAATTTTCCAAAAGATAATACAATTTTCGGACATGCCAGTAAAAAACAATATTAAGAGGCATTTTTCTTTTAGAAATTAACTCGTGTTGTTATATTGTAAAACTACTTGATTCAATATTTTTTTTTCTAGAATTTATTGGGCCATTTAACGAGAGAAAAGAATAAATTCAAATATTTCTTCACATAAATATTATTTTGTAATGCATTCTAAAATACTGTATCAAATCTGTCCTGTTCTTAAAATTCACATATGGGATGTCTTATTTTCCTTCCAGATTTCGATAGTGAATAAAATAATAAAGTAAGGTTCTCAAATAGTTTTTTTTTACTTATTTTTATAAATTTATTCAAGGTCTCAATTCAATATTATAAATTTTTAGATGTCTATTCTTTTCTTCCAGACATTTTATTCAGTAGAGAGTTGACAAGAAATTGCTAATGTTTCGAAATCTTTGGAAGCGTAATTAGAGCAAAATATTAATATATCTGTTACTTTTTAAAGGGAAATATCGTAAGGGGCCGAAATAATACTATCGTTTACGAATGGGAGCTAAAGATAATATTAAAATATATACTGACCTTCAGCAATACTCTCAATGCTACTGATCATATTTCACTAACTATTATATTATAAATTCATGTCACGAAATGGTAATCTACCTTTAGATGAATAGTTCGAAATTACAGTAAGTTGGTATAGCTTGATTGATTGGGCATGGAACTCGTGTTAGTTAGGTTGCAAGTTCGAACCCTCCATCCGAAGATTCCTCATGTATGGTAGTAACTAATGCACTTATAAATCTGTCGTGATCACGAAGTCCTCCATGTCGAGAGTAATACCATTTGATGAACTGGTTCAGGGGGGATCGTTCTCTGTTTCAGGTCTAAATTACGATCTATGAACGAGTGAATGAAAATGCATGAATGAAGTTCGCCTCGTAAAAAACTTTTGTGACGCGGGAGTGGCAAAGTCCTTCTTGACTCTAGAAGGCGCAACTGAAAAAATAAAAAAGCGCACCCTATCGGCTTACATCGCTGTTTTCGTAATAGCGGGCTTGTCCAATGGCAAATGCCATAAAAAACAACAACCACAAAATAGCAGTAGAAATTTTATATTTAAAGTATCATTTTCTTCCTAAGACTAAGTTTTCAAATATCTTGCTGCTTTGTAATTGACTCACAAAGAAATTATTGTTTAAAAAAAATAGAAATACTATAAGGAATACAAATTTTAAAACTGAATAAAATTGAATTTTCATTCTGTGTATTTAGCAATCTGTGTATTCTGTAACAAGAAATATGATTACAAAGTTTTTATAATGTATATTTTATTTTACAGAGAGCTGTAATGTGGTATATGAATATATGTTTTCTGCAGTTTATGATTGCGAATGGTAAGTTGAATTTACTAACGAGATAAATATCTCTTTTCTTCAATTTTGTAATTCCAATTTAAGCACATATATATAATACATTTTGGAAGTTAAAAAGGTTAATAGGAACAAACTTATTGCGATAGGATGTTTAAATCTTTTTAATGGTAAAGATTACTTGTAGTATCGCTATAATTAAAAAAAATGAGCTTTTAATATATGTGTGTACTGTTCAATCATGCTTCTTATACATGTGTGTAATGCTTTTAATATATGCATGTAATTTCAAGCCATTCCTACAGCAACTCCATAGAATTAATGCAGTAGAAATTTTTTGAAATTAAAGTTTCAAAAACTGTTCTGGAATTATTAATATCTTTCATTATCTATCTCATTAATCTATCTTGTTATCAGACTCAGATTTATCAAGACGTCCACCATCCCTTGATAATATTTTTTTAACCCCTTATATTATTTTTTTTAAGTTGAATTTTCGCTGTTTATCTGGTTTGAATGTATTCTCACTCTGAAAGTATCATGCTCTTTTCTTACTTATTCACTTCAAAAATATGATATTCAGCAACAACAACAACAACAAAAAAAAAAAACAAAAACAAAAACAAAAAAAAAAAAGAAAGAAAGAAAAAGAAGAAGAAAAAAAAAATATGAATAGCCTATGAAAAGCTGATTGCACACTCAACTGATTGATTTATTGGAGATGAAGGTAAAACTTTTAATTTACAAGCATTAAAGCTGCACTCAGACTAATTTCGCAATGGAGGGTAACTAAATGATTTCTGGTTTTTCTCTCGCATTTTACGTCGTTTTGAGTACTTTAAATCATTGATTTTTATCGAGCTTGGACATGTTAAGATCCGTATCTGTCGTTTCTGGGTTATTGCTGTTATCTTCATCCTTTAAATCAACATTTAAAGGATACGAATATCAAAGAATTGCTAACCGTCGTAGTAGAAAAGCACCACTCCCTTAAGGCATGTGAATACGTAAGGTATTGCACTGTTTTTCTTTTTTCGCTATTACCTATTTTTAAGCAATGAAATATAACAAACTGGAAATGCTTCCTATGACTATCCATATTGAATAATGTAGAAAAAAGATTTAAAAGAAATTGTTTCTCCAGCAAAATATATTTTAAAAGTCCTCTACGATTACTGAAACTAATGGCAAATATGATTAATAGATAAACTTTCATTTTTTCGTCAAGCATAACTAAAAGCCATTCCGTGGTTCTAAACTTATGAACCATCCTGATGGTATACGAACTGATAATTATCTCTACTTAGGATCCTTTTGTAAATCCTTCCATATGCTCTGCATTTTTTTCTCTGCTAATGTTATTATTAACTTTACTCAACAAACGTAAGTATTTTTTGTATCCCTTTATGGTAAATTCAACCTTTCAAATCTTACGTGGGTGTAGAATTTTGAAATATTCAAGTATTCCAGAGCGGAAACAATTTTATTCCCGTTACTGCAACATTTGCCACATGACTTTCCACAAAACTTTTTCTTATTGTAAACTATACGGATACTCGACATCAATCCTAAGCTAAAAATGATTTAAAATTCCTATCAAATTAGAATTGTATTTAAAAACACTCACCTTCCATTGTATAGTATTTCTGATGAAAGATTTTTTTTGTCAGAGTGTCTTTTTTTCACCCTAAGACATTTACAGGGTGATAATAAAAATCTTTGGCCATCCTACTGTCCCAGGAAATGAAATAAAACTTTGAATCATATATTATATGATATGCGTTCAAAAATAATCTGTAAAACGAAACTCCAATTCTCACAATTAAAATTTCAGTGACCATTTTCGAAATTTCATATTAGTAACTCTTACTTTTTTGTGGCAATATTATCTGTATAGAAAAGAAAATTAAGGGCATAAGAATAATAGTTTTTAGCATTAAATATGTTGCCTCTAAACGGATACTAAAAATTTAAGCAAGAAATGTATTTACAAGAATACGAACTATTTATCTATTGATGTCTAAGTCCACACCTTGTCTTCTCCTCTGAATTTATTTAAACTACCAGATTTTCCCCGAAATCAAACGAAAGTGTGTAGATTTCTAGCTCTGATGAAAAAATCTATGATGGTTGACGTTATTGTCCTATGCGAAGATGTGCGCAGTGTGATTTGATTGTTGCATTTTGTTTCTTGCCCTTGGACTTTAAAAAATACCTCTCACATTGAAGCAACTATGTGAAATAATTATTTAAATAGACAGAATCATGCAGAGGTATTGTAAGTGTATCATTGAATCATCAAACACCGTCATCATTGATTTTGATTTTTTTGAAGATATTAATGGTCAAGTTTCACAAAGTTTATACTGGCAACTCTTTATTATGAATGTTATGCCCAACCAGAGCAACCACCATCTAGCCTCACGCTCAAACACTACAACTTCTCCCTGTAACTCCTAACTGCAACTGCAACTGCAACTTGGCGCCAGTAGTAGAAGTAGAAGAAGAGAGAGAGAGCAGTTACGAACAATGTGCTAAAAGAATCCAAAAAGGGCTTATGCCCAACGATGTTTTGTCTTTAATGTCTACCCGCTTTAATTGTTTGTCATTGTCCCTACTTGTTGTGAACGTCCCCTGTTGTTATTAAAATATTTGTTCATAAAAACGAGCCATTATTGTGTAGGAACAGCTCACCATCAACATGAATTAAAGTTGATCTATCATGTCGTTTTTCATTTTCGAAAGAGAAATCTCCGGTCTAAATGATATATCACAAAGTGAAGAATACTTTATCAAAGTTTGATAAAATATCCAACAGAACATATTATTCTTCTGTTATATATTTTTATTCTTTGCTACAGAATTACTACTAATGTTACATGATCCCGCTCTAATGGATTTAAAACTGTTAGTTTAGTCGAATTGCCATGAAAATTATCAGAGTTAGAAATGCGTAGCAGCAATTTTACTGGTTTAAGCTGTAGAGATGACTATCTTAAACATACTTTAAAATTTGCATCCGTCATATGTTATCATGTTAGGAGTGGAACTGGAAGTTGCGGTATCAGACTTTCACTTTTAAATAAAAGCTGAAAAGACAAACTTAAAATACAAATTTGCAGGTATTTAAAAATACTATGAAATAGGTTTCAATATTCTTTAAAGCTTGATAATAAGTGTAAATTTTTTAAAGTGCATATTTACATTTTTTTTTTCCTTTTGGATTTGAACGAAATTTTCTAAATGCCGTTTAAATACTTGTTACAAAGAAGAGAACAATTAATAAAAATTTCAGATTAATATTTTCACTTTTTAAATAAAAACTTGACTTTAACAAAAAAAAAAAAAAATGATGCGTCGAATAAATAATGCTTGTCAGTGTTTTTCTATCACTTAGAGTTTCTAAGGTAAAATAAATAAATAAATAAAATAAAATCGCATTCGAAAAGCATTATTCTACGATTTCAGTTCTGTTGTAAGAGCTGATTTTGAAAAAGACGGTGGGCATTAAATTTGATGTTAAACTTTTTTTCTCAATTATTAAGCTGATTTCCCGATTTCCTTTACAATCGCAAACAGTTCTACTTTTTTTTTTTCAACAATGCAATGTATTTGACCTAAAGTAATTTTATTTTCAAACTAATTTGCACCATTTTTTAAACAAGCTGTTATACTATTTAAAAATGATAAATTACAATTTTAAAATAAGTTTTTTATTTCGACATATAAATTCTGGTTAATAGAAAAATTCTTATAAAAAACCGCAGATATCTACAGGAAATTTTTAATAATTATTCTATTTCATATAACACAGCTTATTTTATAGGTTCTTTAAATGCCTACATTTTTTTAATTTAAATCTCCCCATTTAGAAGAATAGTCTTCATGGACTATTATAGAAGCTTCAGATGAATAGAATGTGAAAAGCGTCTTAAATTATCTCTCAAATCTCTTAACTCCCCCCCCCCCCTCCTTATTCGGTAACGTACCTTGATGCAAACTATAGGTCTTATCACGGCGAAATATCGTTCGCACTTTTCGTCAGCTATTTTCCATTTCTACCCTCAGAACCGGTCTAGCAAGTTTTTCATAATCGACAACTTTTTCTAACCAGCTACAGAATGCCGACGATAGTGATGAAAATATTGTCCGCAAGCGAAATCCAACCAATCATGGGAAACTTTGAAGTGACGTCCCGATGACGTCATTTTCTGATAATGGAAAATGCCGATGATATTTCGCCGTGTGATAAGGCCTTTACAAACCTATTTTGGGTAACCAACTCAACAATTTAAATCAACAAAACTGCTGTTATATATATTTTTCTTGAGAAAGATCGAACGCGAAACCAGAAATTCCAAATACATTCCAAGCCCAGAAACGTTCCGATTTGAAAGATTCTATGTATGTTAAATAGGAAAAATTCCTCATCGCTCAGTACTTGCAGCCATATTATGCAGCATCAGTCGCATGGAAAGCGGTACCAAGCGTAAGGGTCGGTACTTCGAAAATTTGAGAAGCAAACTAATATTTAATATATTACTACTTGTTAATCTTTATTAGATATTTGAGTTTTCTTCGTCTTTGCCTAATACTGCTGTGTTTTGTGCCGAAAATATTGTTTCCTTTATTTTTTGAGTTTTATATTTTGGGAGTCTTGTCTCTCTCTCTTTCTGTGTGTTGTGGGGAGAAGGAAAGAAGGGGAGTAAGTGTGACTATTTGAGAAAGAAAAAATGGATTATTTTATCACAATACCCGAACTTTGAAGAGCCGATTTTTTTTTTGTTTCATCCTTCCTTGATTTGTTCAAGTTGCTTTCAAAAATTCCTCACCTTTTAATTTTTAAACCTTTAAACCTTTTTAATTTTTAAAAAGGTATTGGTTTTTATAATTATATATAAACATTATCCACACTTTTTAGTACTTTTCCATACCTTACATCATTGTTACCCGTTTTCAATCATTGTTACGCATTATTTTTTACATTACTTTTAGACATTTGGATTTTGTAGACATTCCATTTTTCGGCTTTTATTATAATTTGATACAAATAGTAATATGAGTGTTGTTCAGTTTAATCAAAGACGACTTTTTTCCATAAAACACAAATAAACTTTAATCATCTTTGCATGCTTACTATGTAATGCTGTGACTGGTGGTTGGTGGGTCCTAATTAAGATAAGCCTTCTTGTGTAACATTAATTTATTATTAAAATATATAAGGTTACGTTACACACAAACACAAACAGAGAGTGGACAAAACACGTCAACACATAACGATAACAGAGGCTTAACTGACTCTCTCTCTAAGCACTCGCCAGAGGGCGGCGTGTAATGAGTGAATCATAGTGTAGGGGGAAAAAGAGAGTGCTACAGTCTCCCCCTCTGGCTGCGCCGACGTCCCGGCAATTAGCCAGTACTAGAAGTAGGAGCTCTTGTTGCAGTCTGTGTTCTTGTTTTTGGCCTTTGGTTTCTCTGGGTAAAGGGTTTAAGCCGAGAAAATTTTGGCACAAACAAAGTTCCTTGATTTGTGGCATGGGGTGTCACAGTAATTTTTGGTTCAGATGAAGCGTCGTGATTTGTAGCATGGGGTGCCACAGTGACTTTTGGTGCAGATGAAGCGCCTTGATTTGTGGCATGGGGTGCCACAGTGATTTTTGGTGGTCGACCTCGCTTTCTGAGTGGAGCAATTGGCTTTGAAGCCACATCTTTAAAAGGCGAAAGTGCAGAAACATGATAGGTTGCAATAGGTTCTGACGGCTTGTCAAGACTAGAAATAACATATGATGTTGGCGACTTCTGAGTTAGTATAAGGTATGGACCATCACTTTTGGGCATAAACTTAGAGGTCTTCTTGTTTTTGGCTTTGCTAATGGGATGCAAATTTACCAAAACATTATCACCAGGAGAAAAATAAACAGTTCTTCGATTTTTATCATAGTATTTCTTCCGTTGATCTTGCTTCTTTTCTATTCGGTCTCGTATATCATTAGTGATGTGCGCAAATCTTTTGAGATATGGGGTTATCTCTGGAACAAAGTTATCATTTTCAACCACGGCTTTGAAATTTTGCACAACATCGTCAACAGTGCGCAATTCTCTTCCTAATTGTAGGAAGGCAGGAGTATGTCCTGTAGTATCACAAATAGTTGTATTCATGGCAAATCGAATTACAGGGAGTTTCGAATGCCAGGTATCATGTTCATCTCCCACAAGTATTGCTAGACGAGGTTTAAGGTCTCTTTTTTCCTTTCGACATGGTTTGCTTGGGGAAAATAGACTGGAATTAAACATTGGTCTATATTGAGAGTACAACAGATTTGTTGGAGTACGGAACTAATGAATTGTAATCCATTATCACTGATGATTCTTCTAGGTATGCCATACCGCATAAACACTTCTTCGATTAATGTTGTAGCACATTCATGCGCGGTGGCATGAGCAAGAGGGAATAATTCAGCCCATCTTGTAGCACAGTCTGCCACAATAAAAATCCACTGTTTTCCTGTAGCCGTCCGTGGTAGAGGACCAAATAAGTCAATCGAAATTATCTCGAATCTTTGAGAATATACTGGAGTTCTTAACAATCCAGCAGGCTTTTGGTTGTTAGCCTTGTAACGGTTGCATTCTGGAAAATGCTTTATCCATTCTGAAATGTAGGATTTCATTCCAGGAAAATAGTATCGTGAGGCTATTTTATTATAAGTACCTTCAGTGCCGTAATGTCCAGCTGTAGGGGCATCATGGTGTTCTCTAAGAACTCTTTCCCTTTCTTGCTTTGGGACAACCAATTGTGCTTCTTCAGATTCAGAATCTGGAGAGTAGCGATAAAGTAAACCATTACTCATAAGGTAAGCTCGGTTTGACCAGTTAGCAGAATTTTCATCTTTATCATTGCTTTCGAAACAGTCTATTATTTTCTTCAAATTTTCATCTTTTAACTGTTTTTCACGCATATCACTGGCCTTTCTTGATGGAAAATTGATAGATATAGTGCATAATTCACAATTAGAATTGTTGTGAACACATACAGGTCGCGAGAGCATATCAGCTATAACATTAGCTTTACCAGGAATGTATTCTACTGTCAGGTCAAATGATTGCAACTGTAAAGCCCATCTTGCCAATCGGCCTGTTGGTGATTTCAGACCCAACAGCCATTTTAAGGGTTGGTGGTCAGTCACAAATGTAATTTGGGCACCTTCTATGTAAAATCGGAACTTTTCGAGAGCCCATACGACTGCTAATGCTTCTCTCTCGGTTGTAGAATAATTTCTTTCAGATAAAGTAAGTAAACGACTCGCATACTCTATGGGATGTTCTTCACCTTTTCCTTGAATAAGGATAGCTCCTAGAGCATAATTTGAGGCATCTGTTCGGATAACAAATGGTTTAGTGTCATCGACCTGTTTTAGAACCGGTGGAGAAATTAGTTTTTCTTTTAATGTATCAAATGCACACTGCTCTTCTTTGCCCCATTTCCATGTGGTTTTCTTCTTAGTAAGATTGCTTAATGGGCGAGAAATTTTTGCAAACTGCTGTATAAAACGACGATACTAACTGCAGGTTTGCAAAAAACTTTGGACTTGTTTTGTGTTTTTGGGAGGAGGAATTTTTACTATTGCTTCAACTTTTGCAGGATCAACTTCAATACCAGCCTTGGTGATATAGTAACCTAAATATTCTACTTTGGGGCAAGCGAAATTACATTTGTTTCTATTAGCATGCAATTTAAAGTATTTCAGGCGATCAAATACTTGACGTAAATCTTCAAGATGTCCTTCAAATGTAGAAGATATAACAATCAAATCATCTAAATATGCTAAAGTCTTGACTTTAAGGCCATTTCGGAAAATGTCTATGAGTCTTTGGAAAGTCGCGGGTGCTGTTTTTAATCCAAACGGCATCCTTGTAAATCTGTAGACTCCAAATTGACAAACAAATGCAGTTTTGTCTTTGTCAGGAGGATACATTTGAAATTGATGGTATCCACTTTTTAAATCAATGGTAGACATGTAAGCTGTTTGTTTTGCGGTTTGCAATAGGTCATCCATCCGCGGAAGAAGATATGGATCAGGCTTTGTAACCGCATTGAGATTCCGGTAATCCACGCAAAGACGAAAATCACCGTTGGGTTTTGGAACTAGCACTACTGGAGCGGTATAGGGAGAATCGCATTCTTCGATTACCCCAGAGGCGAGAAGTGAATCAATTTCCTTCTTCAAAATCTCTTGTCTGGCAGGCGACAACCTGTAAGGAGGTACTGCAACAGGAAGCTTATCTTCAGTATCAATTTTGTGTTCGATGAAAGGTGTAGGTTCTCCCCCTGGTTGAAAGCATGTCTCGTATTCTACGAGAAGGGAGTTGAGGCGACGTTTTTGTTCATGCGAAAGATTTTTTCCTTATTTTCACGAAGCTCACAGGGATTTGGAGTATTAGGAACTGCCAGCAGAGCTTTTATGTCAGGTGGTGTTTTAATAAAATCATATTTGATTCGCGGAGATTCTGAGAAATACCAATGCCTGCTGCAGAGGTCTAGGACGATTCCTGCTTTACTCAAAAATTCAACACCTAGAAGAGTTCTGTTTCCTTGAGCGTTTTTCAATACAATGAGCTCTGTCGGAATACTTTTACCTTTAACCGTAATGTCTACAGTTGTAGTGAGTATTTCCGTTTTCTGAATTTGGCCATCAGCTAGTGTCATATCTATAACTTGGCTTTTGAATTTCAAGCCGTTCTTCTTAAGAAGTTCAAATAGCTTTTCTCCAGCTACTGAATGTGTTGCACCTGTGTCGGCACAAACAGCTGCATGAGTGTCACAGACAGAGATATCAATGATGCTTATTTGTTTATCCTCCATTGAAAAACTGTAAAAGTTCATATGATTGAGACTTGACGATACAGCAGGGTTTAGTTTCAATGCTGGGTTGCATGTGAGACATTTTGCTTTGATTATTCCAGGAGCTTCACAGCCATAACAGTTCAGGGGTCTTCTGTCCTCTTCAAGTCTCTCATTATTTCGTTCGTGTACTCTGTCTTTGTTAATGGAGTCCCGCCTACTTTGACTGGGGACCCCGGGATACCGCCTACTTTGACTGGGAATCCCAGACAGAGACAGTCGATCAGGATTAGGTTCATTTCGAAACTTTAGGTCTTTAGCGTTAAAAGTCCTATTTCTATTTGATTTTCGATCTTTTGATCGAAAAGATCTTTCCTTTTTATTTTATTTATTTGCTCCAGTAATAAAAAATCAGTAGGTTTCTACTCATTTAATATGATATCATAAATAAATCCTTCAGATTCTTTTTCTGTATCCGGTGTATTACATTAATACTCCGAAAATCGAAGAGATAGAAGGGGGGGGGGGAAGCAGACATTTGGCGCTCCGAATAATGGCTACGCAAGAGAGCAACATTTGCGTTTCGTTCCGAAACCGTAACTGATGAATGAAACTTAAACTATATATTATTAGGTTGAAAGAAATATTTTTTCAAACAAATAAAACTTTTTAACACCAATAGAAAATCTACATATAGAAATATGAGAAAAGCATTTAAAGAACTGCTTTTACAAAACTTTAAATTGACTGTTATATCATGAGTTTTATGCAACAATATTATACATATGCCAGGTGTGTGGCAAATTAAGCTAACACAAATTTATTTAATCTAAACGTATGAATGAGCATGGCATTCTTTACCAGGATGGCTAAAGAAATAAAGTATTCAAAAATTGAAACAAAAATAAGTACTTATCATTTAATGAAGCAACGATGGGATCTATCCCATCCGTTTGGCAATAGAAAGTTTTTTTCCTCCAGGGCGGGGAATTAACATAATCCAATGAATATAAATCTTGCTCAGGGTGTGCATTCGAATTGCTTTTATCTGAAAAAAAATTGAGCCAAACCTCTGTGTTCGGAACTTTTACTCTGTTTTTGAAGGCTGAATTTTAAAAGCACGCTTGCGCGGCAATGCGGAGGGCGCAATTAAATGCTGGGCGTCAATGTAAACGCAATTAAAACACGTTGGGTGTCAATGTGACCGGTGGTTGGTGGGTCCTAATTAAGATAAGTCTTCTTGTGTAACATTAATTTATTATTAAAACATATAAGGTTACGTTACACACAGACAGAGAGTGGACAAAACACGTCAACACATAACGATAACAGAGGCTTAACTGACTCTCTCTCTAAGCACTCGCTAGAGGGCGGCGTGTAATGAGTGAATCATAGTGTAGGGGGAAAAAGAGAGTGCTACAATGAATGTATTCAAAATTTTATTCTTTTCGTTAGAGTAGTATGCTTGATTGTAAATTGGAAAATTCTTTTTGTAAGTATATACATAAGGATTTTACGTATATTGATATTCGGCTTCTTGCTATCCTGGATTGCTTTCTTTTTCAGCATTTTCGTCAAATTCACATTTTAGCTCTTCTGCAGTTATTTGCTGTCTTTGTTTTACGTTCCTTTACCGTTTCTTTTCAGCCTGATTTTTCTCTTTTGGACTGTTCCTCGTTGTCTGTAACTTTGTGTGTGGAAGAGAAGGAACAAATCACAGGAAATTAATTATAGAATTATGGCAATTTATATGATGTAATTAGATAGCTAACTTACAGATCTGTTGCAAGAATAAAATGTTGCAAAAAATATATCATGGAGTTTGAAATGTTTAAAAATAAAGCATCAAAAGACACACAAAATTAATATAGAAACTGAAAAGTTTAAATCGATTTTCAATGATCATTATAAAACGAAATTAAATTTCGAATGAGATGAATAAAAGTATGTAAAACTTTTCAAATATTTGCAGAAGAAAAAAAAAATTTCGAAGGTGCTTTGAAAAATTATTACAGATGAAGAAAGTTGTAAAGCAATTCCAATTATGCTTATTAAAAGAAGATTTTTATTTTTTAATAAACATTTTAAATAATTTATAATTTTCAGTGTTTTTAAAATTATAATTTTCTAATGAATGTATGCAAAAAATTTGAAGAAACGAACTAAAAACACACTTTTAACATTAAATAAGTTTAAAAAATTGAAATTTTAAGATAATTTTCACTGCATTACGTTGGAGATAATCTAGCTGTGTATTAAATTTTATAACGATATGTCAAAGTATCTGGCTATACATAGCGACAGTAAAAATTAACACACACCTGCACGCAGACGTTTGCTTACAAACCTATTATCTTATGCATAGAGACATTTCATCCTATATAGAAAGGTATCTTAAATTTTAGAGATTAAACTGATTAATTAAACGTACCAAAAGTACGTTACGTTTTCGACACTTGTTTGTTGAAAGGAGTTGACAGCTTTTTTACCGAATATTGAAATTCCACTCCCATAAATAATGATCGGAAAACTATTCTAGAAAACAATGTTTGATTATTTAAATATATCCATTTTAATGTAATAAACCATTTCATGTGCAGTGGTATTATAAAATGTAACTAAATAAATTACAAAGGAGAAATTCAAAAGTTATTACTAATATGAATGATTATATTAATAAATCGGTGATAAAACTTAGTACTTTTTTTTAACTTTTTAGTTGCTCTGGGCCTTCGTATGAGATATCTAAGAATTCCCTACATTTATCCCTCTGGTCACGACGTCGTGTTGACTTGTGATTTCGATCTGGAAGGAGAAACTTTATACGCTGTTAAATGGTTTCATGACGGAGAAGAATTCTACAGATATTCTCCGGAAGAGGATCCAAAAGCAATGTTTTTCCCAGTTCGTGGAATCAAAGTGGATGTAAGTTCTTGCAAACCTATTTTTTTAATACCCCAATTCGAATGAATTATCACTATTTATTTTAAATGATACTGACAAAATCAAAGATGATTAGCTTTAGAGTATTCAAAAACTTCGTTTGTATAAATGAAAAAGATGTATCTATATTACTGAACAAAATTACGTTATTAAATTAGAGAGAGCATAAACTACCTTCCTGTCGAAACTTTAATTGGCACCAGAAACAGTTTCCCGATATCATGTTTGAATTACAATAATAAAGCCCATAAAACAAAAAAAGTTCTTAATATGGTTATCTCATATAGTAAATGCTTTCATCTAACCACAAAGTATTTGATCACTAGAAATATGTTCTAAATTAAGGTTGGTTTTTTTAAGAAGTATTGTGTTTTCAAAGCAGGAATTAAGAAATCTTCAAAATTTTGTATCACATAAATAAGAAATGCATGTACCATAAAGAATGTTATTTTATATTTATAATAATCATTCTTAAAATATTTTGGATATAAAAATGTGTCATTAAAAGTATTTTAATGTACCCCCAGACTGTTGTAATTCTACATCATCCATACCTATCATTCCCTTTAACAACTTTCTTTTACCATAATGTAAACTTTTATTGTAAAACAGGTTTTAACAGAGGTGGAGGCAGCAATTTTCCGATAAGGTGGCAAGATATATCCGACAGGAGGGGGCAAATAACATTACACAAATTTAGCTTTCAATCAATTCAATAATAATAAATTTTACATTTTACAGGTAATTAGCTTATATAATTAATAAAAACTAATTATAATAAGTAATTATTTGGACTGTTTATCAAATAATTATTGTATATATGCTTACCAATAATTTTGATATAGAGACAGTAAGATTTTTGTTTTTGATGAAAAGACAACAAGAAAGAAGATTACAAATAAATTATACCGCTTTGATATTATAAATAAATTTATATATTATTTTAAAAATCTCATGACTAAATAAAATAATTGCTGAAGCAATAGAAAATAATTATTGATCCATTATTGCATGTATATACATAAAAATATTATAAGCAAAATTTTAAATAATTTAACTGAAAACATATCTTTTCATTTCAATTTATGGTTAAAAGATATGTTTATATGAATCAATAATTAATTAATACAAGATTAAAGTAAAACAATAAGTATGATATTATTTATTACTCACCTCATACAAAGCAGGTTTCTATATAAGATATAGTATTTTTTGCTCAGTCTTGTAACTGCTTTGATTAAAAATAACTATTTTGAAGAGAAGGAGGGGTTTTTCCTTCTCTGAGTATGAATCCTTGGTAGCAGCTTGAGATATTTAGCCAATCGGCGCTGCAGGGATAGAGTGACTTTGCAACTAAATTTCCCTCCGCCATCAATTTAAGAAGATCAACGTATTTTAGCCCCCCCCCCCTCCCTGTTTTAACAGATGTGGGGTATCATCAAATTACAAGAGCATGGCAAATGCTTCCGTGTACAAATACTGCTAATAAGATATAGTTTTATAGTAGTTTACACAAGATGAAAATTATATATTATTGAAATTTATTATATCTAAAATTATACTTCAGAACAAAGTTCTTAAGAATTTATTGTAGAAAGGAACATATTTCACTGCGAAGGAAGTAACTCAATGAACAATAATTTTTATGTTTATATTTTTCTAACGTTAAATATATACATTAAAGAATATGGACATATCTGAATTACAGTATATACTTTTATAACGTTTTTATTTTATTTCTAACTAGCCGCCTTTGGCGACCAGCTGGTTCGCCATGAGTAATGGGTTCTAAAATTTTCAATTAAATCACATATTCATTAGCCTTGAAGTAACTCCGGGCATTGATTGGCCTGAAATTAATATTTTCTTTAAGATGATGGACTGAACGTGCTAAAAGAACGCGTTTTCCTAATAATATTCTTTTATTTTATAAATCAGTCTTTTTTAATGATTGATTTAGAAGACTGATTGATTTAGCAATTTTTATTTTAAATATTAATAAAAATATTTTGAAAAATATGGCTCACAGAGCAAAGTATGAAGAAATCTAAAACTCATTATTCATAAATGCATTGTTTGACTCAAACTACATAAAATGTACTTATTTACTTCATTTAGATCAAATTAATAGTATTAAATATATATGACTATTAATAATATTTTACAAATTGGCCATTGGAAAGGAATTTGAATACATATCCTGTATAAATAAAGATAATTTATTGAATTAATGGGTTAAATATTGCAAACGATCATAGAATCCTTTGCCTTGCATTTTTTAAAGAAAATATCACATTTTATATTTATTTAATTTTATCCAGTCACTTGTTAAAAGTTGCATTTCTTAAGATTTTATTTGCGATGATAGTTTTTTTTTTTTTTTTTTTTTTTTAATTTGAATTTTTGTCAAAATGATGGCAACACGGTGATAAAACCTAATTTTTTCCCTTTGACGTGCTCTTGCAGATTTTATAGAAACCTTAACTTTGCATTTATTTTTTTAGAAAATATCACGTTTTATCTTTCATTTATTTTATCCAGTCACGTGTTAAAAGTTGCATTTCTTTAGATATATTTTGCGATGATAGTTGTTTTTTTATTCGAACTTCCGGCATTCTTTTATTTTATCCAGTCACGTGAAAAAAAATGGTTAAAATATTTCTTTAAAAATTCGTTAAAAATAGAAGCTTACGCTGTAAATTAAAAAAACTGATACCGTTACAAAACTAATTTTTTTATCTTTAAATTGATATAAAGATCATGTTTGTGCAATAAAGTTATTGCTAGTTGTGCGTTAGTTATTGCGGAAAAACGTCAAAATTTCTCTTAAATTTTAACTAATTCAAATTCAAATTCAAAATTCGAAAAAAGGGCTCCGAGGTGCACATTCCCGACCTCCAAGGTATACATGTACCAAATTTGGTAGCTGTAGGTCCAACGGTCTGGCCTGTATAGCGCCAACACACACACACACGCACACACACACACATTGAGCTTTATTATAAATATAGATATAGATGTTACAATATCAAAAAAAAAAAAAAGACTTTTAACATGTATGTAGTTAGTTCTTTAAAACGATGCTTTATTTTCTATTGAAGCAATTTTCATGAATCATGAAAATTTGATTTTGAAAATAATTTGATTTTATACCTGTTAGTATTTGCTATTGGAAACATTTTTCAATTATTATTTGCTTATTAATTCTTTTGTTAGAATTATGCTACATTTTTTAAAGAAAATTCTTCTAATATATAGAGAAAATACAGAACTGATTAATTAATCCTTTGAAGTCATTCAGATATAAAAAATTTAAAAAGAGCATTCTTAATTTAAAAAATTGTATTTATGTGTTTCCTTCGCATCAAACGAAACTTGAAGATTGGCTATCTTTAGAAACACGTTAAAAAAAAACTTGGAAAAATTTAAAATATAATCATAATATAAATACAAATAACTGCTGCTGTGTATATATGCTATGTATCTAAAGAACTGGTTTGAAATAAATTAAATCTTATATATTTATTATTTGAAGAAATAAAAAAGAGAACATACTGTTAACTTTTCAAAGTATGAAAGTTAATTACATATTCAATTATTTAGCATTCACAGGAAATTTTATCGTTTTTCTACAGTAATTTCGGAATAAATTATTATACAAGAAATGTACGTTTACTATCTTAAAATTCGAACTTCTTCTTTTAAAATTATACAGTTTCATTTCCCTGTAATTTTTATCCAATTTTCATAATTTTTTTACCACATTTAAGAAACAATTAAGTAAATGAGGACAATTGTGAAATAAAGAATTTTATCTGCCTTTTTAAAAGTATTCTGGTTTAATTGACATTCATATTTTAATTAAAGCCATGAAACACTTAAAGAGTTATATATATAATAGTTTTTAAAGAATATATTATTATTATTATTATTAAACTATTACTAACGAAGTATTTTTGTTGCTAGCAAAGTCAGATGTATAAATTAGTAGTTTAATCAATGAATACAGACCTGAAAATGAGAATAAACAGAAAGCTGTCTGAACATTGCCAACCCCTCTATATAAAGTCAAGAATGTATATGTCTATACCTTTTAGCCTTGAAAGGAGTGTCCAATGAAGCAAGTGGAACGATTTTCAGAATAACTGTTGCAGTTCCCCCTTCCCCTGCTTTTATGATCGCAGGGTACGTTCTTTTTAGAAGGAATTTGTTGAGTCTTTCAGCTAACCATAGAGTTGAAATGGTGATATATATATCAACTCTATGTAGTTAACTAAGCTACTGAATAAGACCTCATTGATTTGCAAGCATTCAAATCTGGAAACATGAAATAAGTTTTAAAAATATACATATATTCTGCAATTTAAGCGAATGTTGATTTTTTAGAATGTGATCAGTTAGAATACCCCTATAAAAAGAAATGTCTTTGAACCACAAAAACTAAATTAAAAAATCTTGGATACCCCTGAAGCTGTAAGGGACCTTAGGCAGTAGCCTACTCTAACTATTCGATAATCTGGCCATGCAATCACCAACCTGAAAACCTAAAAGAATTTTTACATTAATATTGTAATCAAACTATTGGCCTTAAAATATCTTCCGAACACCCGCACAAGGACAATATAAAATGTGGAAACTTTAAGGGGATTTGACTATTTTTTTAAATGTACAGAGAAGTAATATATATAGTTTTAATAGCTTGTAAATATTAAAGTTATTTCGTTTATAAATTTCATAGTTATGTAAAATGCGCATGTAAAAAATGAAATCTTTGACATGTAATTATACATATTTTATGTTAAAAAATGATGACATTTTATTCAAAAGCAGTAAGATATTGAATTTAGGCTCCTTCATTTTTAAGTAAGCGTTATTGTTCAGTATTTTTGGCCTCCAGAGATATTGTAAACTAATATTTTCAAAAAGATTGAAAATTGTACAATTTCCATAGTAATAATATTAAATGTAGTGTATGAAAAACTGAGGTACTAGTTCATTGAACAAGAGAAGTGCATACTTATAGAATATTGAGTACATCTGTGTTTGTATCATCTTTTCAACTGAATGGGATGCTAACTATAGCTTACTATCCCATAGTGAAATTAGATGTCCAATTACCTCTCATTTTAACATCTGCCGCTCCGATTTCTTTATCGACCGACAAGGAATAGTAGGCAAAATGCGAAATTTTTAACCATGTCGGTGAATATGTCAGGTGTTGAGCAAACTATGTAGTTTCATATTATGTTTATGGCAGTTTCATCTTATGTTTAACAATCTATCGACAAAACTTCACCGAAATCTGTCGCGTATATATCTTACTTGACCAATCAAAAATATTCTTCAAAATATAACATCCAATTCACTGTCATTCTATTGCTTGTATTGCCAAACATCGTGCAAACTTCACCTGAGTCCGTCGCATTGATTTCTTAGGTAAAAATACTACTACTAATAATAATAGTAATTATAACGTTTGCAGATGCATTCATTATCTTATTCACTTTCTCCTTTCTTCGGCTTTCCTGCCGAATGTGATGCAAACTATAGTCTGAATATCCGACAATTAAATTCGACGTTCGATTACCTCTCAATTTAACATTCGCCGCTCCGATTTTTTAGAGAACCGACGAAGAATAGTCGGCAAAATACGACCATTTTAACTCGTCGGTTATTATGCCAAATTTTGAGCAAACTATGGATTGAACATGTGACAGTTCCATCTGATGTTCAAAAATCAGCCGACCTAACTTTGCATTGATTTTTAGTTGACTCATGGAGAATTGTAGGAAAATGTATTCACCAATCGCCTTGTCTGTTATTTGTCGAACATTGTAATTCTACCAACTTAAATAATTTCTTCGATTGCTTATAATATTTCAATTCTAAGTTGGGTTTTTAAATTCTTATATTATTTAATACTAAATTCACAACACCTGCTTTCCGAAGTGTTGACTCATCCGGCCAGACAAGAGTGGCGCCAATGAAAAAGCAGCAACAAAATGACTTTAGTTTTCATTATTATTTTTTGCTGTCTTTTCATTTTCTTATTTATGTTTCCGGTGGATTTTGTATTCGATCAGTCGTCATTCCGTATTCGCAATTCGCTCATCTTTAATCGTTCAATTAAAATGGTAAAAATATTCTTTGAGGCCTGCTTTCTTTGCGTAAGATTCAATTAATCTTCGGAATGAGGTGAGTTGATTTTCATTTCTTAATCATTCATCAATCATTATTCATTTATTTCTAAGTCGTTAATTCTACTCGAAGTAATGAGACTTTTGCCGATGAAATTCTCAACTTTTTGCCGATGGGGAGGGGCGATTATCTCCCTCCCCCTCCCACTGTCGCCGTCTCTGGTTTTTAATAGGACTGCCAAAAGAATGAATATAAAATCATCCAATATCAAGTGCTACTCTAAATCCTATTTCTGTCTTACAGCACAATTGAAAGACATTATGACCAATATACAGCTATTGTTACAAATTAGGTGGCAAGGTACAATGAAGTGACATGCGCAATACATTGAGATCAGTTATAGTGCCCCGTCTGACAGAAAACAACGGATTTCGAATTTCTAACTCATAATCAGTACGGGATAAGGGCGTAAAGTCAGTTGCAAAATTTTAGAGCTTCTTCGATTTAAAACGCAAAGACATCTTGAGAGCAATAATACTAAGAAAAATGTATGTTAAGTGCACATTTGTTTGGACGTGATTTTCCAAACCTGTAAACGTTACAATTAGAAATAAAGCATCCGCTGGTAACTGATTGTATTGTTTTATTTTCAAACATTTTTACAGTGTAAGATTGTTCCAAATACAGACCATAAATGCTCGTTTTACACATTTTGTTCTAAGTGATTCGGCTCTTAAGGTGTCTTTTCATACTAAATCAAAAATTCGAATTCTTTACTGTATCTTGAACTATTTTCTAGATAAGAACACTAAGTCTGTTTATAGCCGCCAGGTGGTACTTGGGCTCATCTTGTAGCACATGGTAACTGTGCTATGCCTAGGCATCATGTTTATAACAATAATTGGATCCGTTTTCAAGGTTATGTAGAATTTAAAGACTGTAATGGAACATCCTGTTTATTTAAGCTGTCTGGTTGCACATTTTATGGAATATGCATTTAATTTTAAAAACATAAATTGTGTATTAAAATTTCATATTTAAAACTGAAGTTGTTTGAAAGTTTTTTTAAATTAGTTTTTATCTCTTTTAAAATTTTCAGCCCTAAAAAATATTATGAAGTGTCAAAAAACCTGCGAAAATCAAGAATTCGAAAATGAATGCAGATAGAGAGATGTGTTTTCTCAGAAAAAACGAAATTTAACTTTTTCTAGTCATGAAACTACAGTTTAATGATAACATACAGAAACTAAAATGAAAATTCGATACAGATCTACATCTTATATGCTTAAATTATGTATCAAATTTTATCCATTTTTACAAAAAAAAAAAAAAAAAAAAAAAAAAATCCACAAAATCCATAAAATTAACAGGTTAGGTGTAATGGCATACGATGAAACAATTTGAAATGTTCAATTTATAAATAGCAATTTTTATTCAGCAGGAAAGCACGAATGAACAAGTAACAAAGTAGAAGTGTACACAAAAGTGGTCTAGCAGAAGTCTGGAAAACAATAAACGGCATGAAGCTCTTAAAAAGATTCTCGTTTATCTATTTACTTAACCTAAACTCAAATGGCTGTCTCGATCTCTTTTTTTCCAGCTATTTATAATTTCTGAAGAAGGGCAAAGAAACTTCTTGAAAGAGCAGTGTAATTCATATCCTATCGCCAAAATTCCTGTTGATTTTTCAATGTACTATTGCGCTTTGTCGCGAAATTCGTCCCGAAGTTACCAAATGATCGTTTTTTTATCGTCAAGGCCATAATTAATTTAGACAATTTTCGTTCAACATCCAAGAGAACTATTTGTGAAACCATCTCTCTAGAGATAGGACTAACTGCGTTGGGAAGTAACATTATAAATCCATGACAATACATGTATCTCGGTTTTGAAATTATTATTTTCACTTCCACATTAGTAACCTTTTTTTAAATTGTATTCTTTCAAAATTTAATGTAAAGACTTTACATGTAACGAATTGTATTTATTTTATATAAGTGGGTATTTATTAAATTACAGGTATTTACAAATTAATTCAAAATTTTTTTTATAATGGATTCTAGATGGTCTGAAATGAGAAAATTCTTCAAAATATGTAGATTGAAGTTCTCTATAATAACGATACTTTCTCTTTAAAAACTTTATATGTTAGAAGCTAAAAAAGCTCGATTTCTTCGCTTGATTACATAGGAATTTTTCTAAAAATTTCCAGTGTCGGTAAAAAAAAAAAATAGATTGGCCATTCCATTTAGAATTTTTCCTTATCTGCTTACCACTCCGTTTGCTCTGCATTTTTCAGATGCGACGTGCCAACAATACATCTGTCATTTTGAAAGATATCGAAGTATGGGCAACTGGAATGTTTCGCTGTGAAGTTTTAGCCGATGCTCCCAGCTTTCACACGGTTACTGCTGAAGCATACATGATTGTAGGAGGTAAGCTATGTAACCTTTCTTTATGAAAAATCTTTGATATATGAATGTAATATTATATTCTATCACGCTAGTTTTGTTGAAAAATAATTTTATTATATCCTCCAATTAATTTGACATCGCAAAAAGTTTTTCTATTCGGTTGTTCGGAAAGTAATTTCGTTTTTTCCTGACAAAGGATTTAATTGCATTTTTCGCACCCAATTTCATACTTAAACCGCAAAATCATTTTGTGTTTTAAGAGCTGATATAGCAAGGCTTGAGTGTGAAAAAGTGCAGCTGATTCTTCGCAGTAGTTTTTGGATGGTGCCCTTTTAAATATGGAGAGCAATAAACAGCATTTTCCTTATTTATTATTTTTTTTTTTTGCTATAAAATGTAAAAATGCTGTTCAAGCCAGAAATAAATTAGCCAATATGTGTGGAGAAGATGTGTTTACAGTACATCAGTACCAGAACTGATTTGCAAAATTTTTCCTTCAAATGAGGAGGTCAAAAACCACCTCGATCAGTTTTTTTTACAGCAAAGACCAAAACTTTTATGAGCGTGTAATCATGTTACTACCAAAAGGTATTAGACCAGAATGGCAAAAGGTATTAGACCAGAATGGCAAAAGGTATTAGACCAGAATGGCAATTTTATAATTTAATAAATAATTTATTCATTAAACGAAAATTTCTTTTCATTTTGACACAAAAATACGAAATGACTTTCCGAACGACCCAATATTTAATATAACTTACGACTCTATCTGTTTCAAGTCAGATATTTTCCCTCATACCATATTTTTAACTCTTAAGAGTATCAATAACTTGTTGTAACAGCGTTGTTGTAGTTGTTTCTTATGGCACTTTTACAAGCCCTTTGACAGAAAGCTGTCAGCGATTTAAGTCGAAGTGAGTGTTTCTTGTTTGTTCAGTAGCGCCAACTAAGGCCAAGAGCACGACTTAACTACTTCAAGCCTCACATTCGCTTGCATAACCCTTTTTATACTGGAGGCACATTCATACAACTCACAGATAGAACACAGAAGAACAGCCATGCCTGAACCAGGACTCCCAGATCACTGGGAAGGCACGCTACCCTTATGCCAGGACGCCGGCCTTGTAACAGATTATTTAGGCTCAGATTAATTTCATTAGATTCACTTTTAAGCTGCTCGAAGACTATTGGAAACCTGAATAAAATAAGAATATAAAGGGATTATATAAGGATAATGGAAGATAATGAAAATGGTATTGAGCTCTTTAAATTTATGAACTAATTTATCTTAAAGTCTTTTGATTCTGTCTTCCATAATGAACAACAACCTATTGAAGCTTTATTCCTGTGGTCTTTGGTGGAATAGATTTAAACTATATGTAGCATTTTCCCCCTGTGTGATGTATTGTTATTACTATTGAACACACGTTTGTGCAAATTTACCATGAAAAGTTGGTAAATTTTAGAACTTTAGAGACTCGGGAGTGGACGGCTGATAGTATAAGTCTCTGATCAGATTCCAAAGAGCTCAGGGCGCAAGGGCAATCTCAGGCAGATTAAGTCACAAGCCATGTAAAAAAAGATTTACATGTCGTACACTTGGCGCAAATAAAGTAAAAACCGAAATTTCTCGTATTCTGAACACCATGCTTTGCCTCGAGGCTTCCATTTAGTATACACAATAAATTTAATTAACGCCAGGAACATAATTTAATTCTTTTGCTGCCTTTTCAGATTTGGCTTTGAAAAGAAGCACAAACAATCAAAGCCGGAATTTACGATCATTACTCACACCAATGGAATGAAAACAATTGAAAATCTATCGCAATTTCCAATGCAGAAAACTGATCAGTATTGAAATGGCATGGAATGGAAGGTTAGATATCTTACTCACGCTAATATGATGCCAACCCATTTTTAACTCCTCATGTAAATTAGACGCTGAATAAAAATTGGAGAAGGGGCAATAGGTGACGGTTTGAAGTTTGTCGAGGATTAGTCTTGCGGTGTACTTTCAGATATGTATTTATAGAAGAAATGAAGATAATTTGCAAGAAGTTACTGAGTGCCACCACTTCATTGAGATGACGCGACATGATTAAGAATGACTGGCTTAATGTTTTATATCCAATGTATTTCCTAAAATTGATAACTGGAGGTATATACCCTCATTCCTTCCCTTTTTTCATAATATCATGCAGAGTATTTAAAGAGACATTCTGAGAAAAAGCGACAATATGCTCCATTTTTAAGTTTTAAAAATGCTCTCAATTTCCCTTTTTAAATGACTAACTATAAGAAACGTCTTCAAATATGAAGTACTACTTAGAAGATGTTAGATAGTTCAACAACAATTAAACTTCACTTTGAAAGTGTCCGTATTAGATGATAAATGTATAGTAACGTTGGAGGCGTTATGTTCTCGAATGCAGAAATCAATCATTCTAGTTGTCCTGGCAAATTTTAAAAAATATAATAACATTTACATACTGACATACTATCACTGAATGGCGAAATACATAATGAAAAAAATATTTGTACTTGGAAAAGTGTTGGATTTAGACATCCTGAATTTGGTTCGTAATTATTTTATGGTTAATAGGGTTTTGGTCAGAAAGCTCAATGTTTTCTATGTAATAATACTATATTGATCAGTATTATAAAATATTATACTGTATTGTTCAATATCATGGAATGTCAAGAACATTAATCGATATCATAAAACATTGTATACTATTTTTATGCCATTGTGATCTGATAAAGAATTTTTTTAATTAGATGTTTAATTAAAATTAATAAAAAAGTTACTGTTTTTCATTATCTGAAGAAAAATAAAATTATTGTGTTACGTATTTCATTATCGAAAATTTAGCGTTTTTTATTTAAACTTGAAAAACATTTTTGCACCATTTTAACATCCAAATTAGAAAAAGAGCTCTTGTAAGACAGCAATTTTATTTTCCTACAATTTATTTAAGGTATTCGACCACATTAGCGATTTTTTTTAAAAGTGTTATTTCTTGAAATTCAGACTTTCTCTTTCCAAAACATTTTGGTTTTTTCTTAGAAAAGGAAGGTCTAACCTATTATCCAGAGGAATTTTAAGCAAAATTCATTTTTTAGCTAAAATTTTTCTTTAACTTCAATTTTAATTTTCATAAAAATTATCCACCATTAACATGATATGCCAAAAACTAATAGAGGTATTTACATAAAAATTTTAGCGTGTGTTTTAAATAATAGGGGCAATGAAATGAATCAAAAGTTTTACTGTTGATGAAATACTTTTTCTGTTATGGGTGTTTTTAGAAAAATGAAGTTGCGAATTTATGGAAAAAATGCATATATACGTATATTTTTATCCATAACTTCTTTGCATCTCTAAATGTTTCTTAGACTTTGGTTCATTTCATTCATCATTATATTCTATAACTTGAGTACAAAGAAAAATAGGATAGCTGCATTACAATTTTGAGTAGAATGTTAACCGTTTCGGTTAAATTTCATTAAAATTAACCACAAAGTTTCCTATTCCTCAAAATATATGACATTCTTAAGTAATTCTTTTGTATTTATAGTGTTTATAATTGATAACAGATCTAAAAACCAAAAATAGTTTTTAAAAAATCAAATTTTTCAAAATTTTTCCTTCGAGCGTAGTCGGTTACCTTAATTTTAACAAACTTATCAAAATATTTTCAAGTAATTATTAAAATAATAAATTTTATTGTTTTAGTAATTGCCTTTATACAAACGCAGAACTGAATACACTTTTTTCTTGTGCGTTATCATTGGATTATAATTAAAAGTGGATTTTATATATAGAATAAAAGATGAACAATCAAAATGAAATATTATTGTGATAAGATTTTTAGATTAGAAGCTCGAATATCCTTTAAATTTTCTTTCCGCACAGATTAACACATTTCTTTTCCGAATTCTTTCCAGACTATATGGCATAATTTGTCTGAGATAGGGAAGGGGGAAGGGAGGGGAGATCACGCAATCAATCAATCAAGATTCTTTAGATAATGATTTAACATTTTTTTTTTCTTTTCTCTCCTGAATTCCGGAAAGTTTCTGAGAATGTAAAAATGATGGATTACCATGCTTACGCCTGGCATTTTGATTGCTATTCTTTCGACTTTATAAGAAAATTTACTTTTGCCAATGTGATCAACATTATTTATTAAATTGAGAATTAAATCTCTCTCTAAAAAGAAAAGAAGTCATCTTGATTCGATTGACATGAAGTTTTTAAGGATTTATCAGATAATTTTATAATAACTGAAACTGCTGTAATTTTTATTTCTTCACTAATCAGTAATGTATATTTGGATTGCATTTATTCCTCGAAATCACAGCGACTGCATGCAACCTCTCCTGTTTCCTGAGCATGATTCAGAATCTATGCTCTCTTATTAAATGTTACTGAAAAATAAAGTTTGGACTTTTGTTTTATAGTAGAAATTACCAAGATAAAAAAAAAAGATTTAAATCAGTTGTTACATCTTAAAATGAAAATAGACTCAGACATATTTTCAGAATTTGAGATCCTTGAAGTTATCTGCGTTTTAATAAAAGTCAAGGCTTCTTAAAACAATACGACACAGTTAGCGCGCGAGCGCGCACACACATGCATGTACCGATTCGCAGCATATACTATACAGAGTGTTCCAAAAACCCGTGAAACGCGGCTGACTTCTTTATCCATTAGATATAAGAGAACAACGTAAATTGCAAAATAATCTATATCTGTACTTATAATAAAGCTCAATGTGTGTGTGTGCGTGTGTTTTGGCACTCTACGGGATAGACCGTACGACCTACAACTACCAAACTTGGTACATGTACACCTTGGAGGACGGGAATGTGCACCTCGGAGGACTTATTTCGAATTTTTAATTAGAATTTTAATTAATTAAAAATTAAGCGAAATTTTGACGTTTTTCCGCTATAATTTCCGAAAATATCGTACAAACATGACTTTTGCATCAATTTAAAGATTAAAAAATTAGCCTTCTGATGGCATCTTTGTTTTAATGTATAACTAAAGCTTCTATTTTTAAAGAATTTTTTAAGAAATATTTTAACCATGTTTTACAACAATATATTTCGGACAAAACAATAAAATTTAATCTACACGAGCACGTCATGGGGAAAAAGATTAAATTTTATCAGCGTGTTGCCATCATATTGACGGAAGTTCAAATAAAAAAACAATTCAACTATTATTGCAAATTAAATCCAGAAAAATGTAACTTTCAGCACTTGACTGGATAAAATAAAATAAATATGAAATACGATAGTTTTTAAAAAAATAAATGCAAAGCAAACTTTTTTATAATCATTTGCAATATCTAAATGATTAATTCAATAAATCTTCTTTATTTACGGTAAACCCGAGAGTACGGTAACCTTTATTCAAGATATCTATTAAAATTCTCACCCAATGGCCAGTTTGTGAAATAGTAGTAATATGTATACATATTGCTTAGTACTGTTAGCTTGGTCTAAATGAAGTAAATAATTACATTTTATGTAATTTGAGTCAAACAATGCATTGATGAATAATGAATTTCAGATTTCTTCATACTTTGCTCTGTGAACCATATTTTATAAATATTTTTATTAATATTTTAAATTGAAGTTGCTACATCAATCAATTTTCTAAATAAATCATTAAAACCGACTGATTTATAAAAATAAAAGATTATTAGGAAAATAAGTTCTTTTAGATCTTTCCGTCTACCATCCTAAAGAAAATATCAATTTTAGGCCAATCTATGCCCGGAATCAATTCAAAGCTGATAATCATATAATCTGAATATAAGTTTTCTGATAATCTGAATATATGTTTTCTGATCATCTGAATATGTGTTTGCGTATATGAATGAATGAGCGTGTGTATGTGTTAGGACACTACCAAGACCATCGTAAACAAGGCCTCACAGCTTGTTTGTGACGTCACAGGAAGAAGACGGTTGGCTACCGCGAGCAGAATCTCGGTTTCTTCTTCCTCATGTTTTAAATTCATTAAAAAAAATTACTTTCTCTTATAAGACATTTATCTAGCATAAAATTCAAGATGACTTATTTCTCCCCTGAGTGAATGAATGAAGCATTCAAATTTTTTAAGATTTAAATCACAATGTAAATTTGTGATATAAATACATTGGGGTATTTTTGTTAATTTTCCAGTTTTAACAGAATTTTTTTTTTATTAAAAATTATTTTATCTTTCACTTTTCTTTTTAAAAAAGATAATCTCTATTTAATTATATATATCCTCTGTTTTTTTTAAAGTTCAAAATTAAATCAATCATTAAGACTTAAAGCTTTTGATTTTTTTTTTTTTTGCAGTGGTAGATAATAAAAGTATTTTAAATAAATTAACATAATTATTTACTTTCCAAATTACTTATGATTATATTAATGTAATATTGTAATCATCAAATGTAATATTAATGTATTTAATATAAAATTTAACTTTTAAATCAAATAATTCTATTGATCAAAAAGTATTACTATAAGTTTTTATTTTTTCACCTTAAAAATTACATTCACTTAATATAATTCATACACTTTAATAAACTAGCTTTTATTATATCTGGTTTTGCATTTCATTGCATTTATAATAAATTTCAATTCAATTTGGGAAAATAGTAAAAGAATGCATAAATGAGCAAAAATCACACTTTGAGAATCATAAAATTTTATTTTCAGAGACAATAATAAAATACATTTTGTTTTCAAATTTTATTATACATTTAACACAGACAAATGAAAATAATTATTATATTAAACAAAGTTGAAATACAAACTTACAAATAAGGTAGGTTGTACATATACATAGGTTGTATATGTGTGAAATTTGCCTCAAATAAACAGTAGCATTTCATTGTTTCTAAAAAATTTCAGACCTTTTATAAATATTGCATGCATTTATAATTAAAAATTGCATATAACTAATGATATTTTAAAATAATAAATATTAATTGCTTTACATAAAATCTGATGATTTATAAACAAAACAAAAAAACCTACATTTTCTAAGCCTATATGAGCATGCAATTCATATTGTTTTTACAGCTATTTCTAACTTTTTTACATAATATTTTAGAGGAACATATAAAGTTAATCACTTTATAGTCGTGATATATATAATTAAAAATTGTTTTTCCATTCATTAGATGATTTTAAACCTTTTTTATGATGACCATAATAACAATATATCACTTAAGTGCTTAAAATTTTGGTGATAATTATTAAAAATTTCTGAAACATTTACCTTTTATACTCCAGTGGTACTTGAATAAGTTCTCCTGTATTAGAATTGAATGCTTCCCTAACAGTTAAAAACTGATTTTGTTCAAAATGTTTAGCACAGACCTACATAAAAGACACAAAAATTAGGCCTAAATCAGATTTTTAAAAATATATATGAAGTATAATAAAAAAAAAGATATCAATACGAAGACTTTTAAATATTAAGAAGAAATATTAAAAAAGGACTATCATAAGTAACATAAAACAAAGAAAATTTTTATTTAGCTAAAACAAACAATATTATAGTTATTGGAAGCATAAGTAACTAAATCTAGAGCAAAACACAAAGATAAATGAAAGTTATATTTAATTTTAAATGTTTCCAGTTCAAAGGAATTAATTAAAAACTGTATTAAAAAATCAAACTTACCCTACTATATTTAGTTGGCACGAAATTATCCCGCTTTATTGCAGAGATCCATGCTCTTCTACTGTCTTCATCGCTTCGAAACGAAAATACAGGAACATTGGGGCTGTTTTTTGAGTAATTACTTTTACAATTAGGAACGCAGCACGTATTAGGCATCTTTATTACGATAAATTAAAATTAATATGAAAAAAAAAAGGCTCAGAACACTTTCAAACATAACCAATAACACACTCACCGCACTTCACGACTACAGCCACCGTGAACTTACCGTACTCTATCATACAACTTGCGTTTAGAATTTTCTAGACAATCCGTCTTCAATCGTGACGTCACGGGCTGAACGCGTTGGGAGTTGTGAGGCCTTGTTTACGATGGTCATGACACTACACACCAGATCATATGATCTAGAGCTACCGCACTTGGTATTTACATGTTTACTTTGGAAGATAAAAAAGTATACCTTGACTGAGTTTTTTTGAAAGTTTAATTGTTTAAAAATTAAGTTAAAATTTGGAATTTTTCTGTGATAATTTCCGAAAATATTACAACACAAAATTGTTTTTAAATCCTCTTAAAAGTGACTTTTTTTATTGATAACAATGCTTTAAACTATAAATTTTCTTTTTTTAATGAATTTTTAAAAAAATACTGTAACTGTATTTTCCAACAATTAATTTCTCACAAAAGGAAAGTAGAGTTTAGCCTGCAAGAGCACGTTAAGAGTGTACGAGTCCTTTGCAGTTACTTTGACAAAACTCAAATCGAATGATTCAATTAACTCTCATTGCAAATTAACCAGAGGGAAGTATACTGTTCCGCACGTGTTGAAATCGTGGTTTAATCTTAAGGGATAAGTATTAGATGCGCTATTTTCCGCATAATTCCATAACAGCTGATTGCAAATAAAAGAGATATATAGTACAATGAGCAAATAATCGTAAGGTTTCTATAATAATACGAGTTACTTGACTTCTTGCTTTCAGCTGACCACTCCGCCACCATTGAACGTTGCAGTATCGACAGGAAAAGAGTTACTTGACTATCGGAGTTTGAAGTTTAAATATATTTGTTGATAAGTTATAAAGAGAGCAAAGTATGTAAGTATTTAATTGGAAATTTTAGAATGCATTACTCAAGGCGAGCCAGTCGGTTGCCAAAGGCGGCTAGTTCACAATAAGGTACAAAATAAGACTAAGTCAATTTTTTTAAAAAATTCTCTCTTATTTTCAAAAAGTTACAGTTTTTAAATATATTTGTGATCCTTTTTGACAAATTTGATCAATTAGAAAGTTTTTCTTCTCACCCACCAAGATCCTTAGAAAAAATGCGCATTAACTGTATTTTTGGAACTAAATAAATTAGGAGAAAAAAAATGACTTATGCCATTTTTCACATCTCTTAAAATGCTTTATTGTGGATGAAAATAGGAGCCATATGCAAATTGATATTGGAAATTTTTTTAAATTGTGCGAGAAAAATCGATCGAAGAAGTAGATGGTGATAAGCAGTGGTTTACCTAAGCGAGCAGGGGGACGCGCGTGGCCCTCAATTTCATTTTAAGCTGCCTTACAGTTGAGGAACTTAATAAAAGAAATCCTGCATACAAATAGACAAACATTTTCATAAAATATATTTTAGAAAGATCTTAAAATTGTTTTTAATTTCTGGTACAGTAAAAATGTGAATGGACAATAATATAGAATATACATTTAGAACTTAGAATATGTTTCGAATTTAGCAACTTGTGTAATAAGTAATTTGAAACTTCCTAGTTCAAAAGTTTATCTAAAAATTATGTAAAATAATGAAAATGCAATACATATCTCATAAGATAAAAGACAATATGCAAATCACAATAACATTATTATGTATGTTTTATTTTCTTCCAGTTATGTCCCATTATATCACTTATAAATAAATTAATAAATATTTCACTGCAAATTAAAATTATAACCAATAAAGTTATCAGTAAATTCATATTATTCTATAACATTGTCGTTTAAAAATTAATAATTATGTTCCAATTTTTGCTATGCTTTATTCGTATAATTTTTCCTTGACTATGGGTTGATAGTAAAATATGTAATAAGGTCAGTTTCTTCGTCTTCAATATACTATTGGTTTTCTCAGGTTTGAGGTCATGAATGAAGTAAACCAATAGTTCTTAATCATCATACCATAAACAAACGGTTATTCCATTAAATATTCAAATAGCTCGTCACTTTTTAAAAATACCGTGATACACAATTCAATTTTCTTTGTTCCTGATTCAACAATATAAAATTCAACATGGATGAATGTTTTCCAACCTTTATTTTTATATGTGCAAGAAAAGTTGCTGAAATGAAAATAAATCTTTCAGTGAATAAAAAGGAATAATCTGCATTTCAATATGAAGAATTAAAAAAATATTTTGACATAAATATTTGAAACAGTTAAATTGTTGTTAAGTGAAAAAAAAAATACACCCATGTACATAATTTGAGGATAACGCAAGTTCAAGACAAGAAAGTGTCAGAAGCAAAGCAAATGGGACTCGTTAAGCCTATTTATTAAACAAAAGGTAAAGAGCAAAACAAATAATGTTTGATGTTATTATTAAAAATTGCGATTTTTTGGGGCAAATAACAAAAAAAAAAAAAACTATTTACAAAAGCCAATATTACAGGGTTGGTATGATAGTTAATGCATAGAATGTATCACAGACATTGCAATGAGTCCATACAACGACTAGGCATGCTGAATATCAAATTATTGATCTGATCTTGGGAAATATTACACCACTCATCAAACTATGGCCTCCGAAGTTCCGGTAGACTTGTAAGAGGTGTTTGACGAGCTACAACTCGTCGACCAAGCATGTCCCACATGTGCTGTACTGGTTTAGTTTAGTTACATTAACGTCCCGTTTTAAAGCAACACAGGGGCTATTTTGGGACGGACCTCGTCATTTTGAACCACGGTCAGATGACGAGGTCGACACCTGAACTGGCATCCCCCTCTCCACACCATGCCACACCAGTGGGAGGACGTTTGGCCTGACAGATTTAACGTGCAAGAGACCCCCTCACACGACGGTTCTTCGGTGGAATCGAGTCTCGAACCTGAAACCCTTCGGTTCCGAAGCCGAGACCTTACCACCCGGCCACCGCGGCCCCATATGCTGTACTGGATTCAGTTCCAGTGAGAATGTTGATCGAAGGCGTTTGTTTACGATATTTTCATCGTGAAGGCGGTCGTTGTCATCGATAAACACGAATTCTACTTCCGTGGAGCCCCGAAACAAATGTATATGCTTTTCTCGAATGACGTCCCGATAGATTTTGCTTATCATGGTTACAATTTGAACATGCAGGTCAGTTCTGGAACCCAGAATAATTACTTCCCAAACGAGCAATTGTGCACCACCGTTCAATGATGTTCTCTTTTTGATAATAGGTACCTGGCGCTTTCCATATGAAAGTCCGGCGGGAATCAGATTGCAAGCTAAACCTGGATTCGTCGGGAAACATCACATAAGGTCACTGTTGCGGCGATCACAATTCATACTGTCTACTCCTGGCTAACTGCAGGTGACTGTGAGTTGCAATAAGTGGAACACATCTGACAGTCCTACGAGCATATATACCAATCTATCCTAAACATTTTGTACGCCGTCTGCCTTAAACCTGCTATGTCAATGGCTGAAAAGAATTGACGAGACAAGCCTGACACTGTGTTCTGTCTATTTCTTTTGGTAGTAATTGAAAAATACCGGTCCTCATTCGGCGTTGTAACTTGGGGGCGACCTGTGCTGTAACATCTATTCACATTACCATCATCTTGGAATCATTGCCAAATACTGGAGATGACACTCAGGACAATTCCAAGTTCCTCGGATACTTCCAGCTAGATACATTCACATTCCATACTGCCGATAATTCTACCATGCAAAAGATCATCCAAAGGTGTCCTTTATGCCATAATTATTCTGTTATTGCTCTGAAAGGCTTATAAAGCGCTTGTGAACAATTTTACTTCCTTGTCTATTCCTCATAAATCACTATCTTATACTCTCGTTATTATGACTTACTATCGGTGTTATCTGGTGGCTTCTTACAATTTGCGTATGATTTTTGAACATGCATGTAGTCATTTTACTGGCGATATATGTATTTTAGAATTCGATTTCCGTGTGACTGAATGATCTTTAATTTATGGGCATGAGTGTAAATCCTCTGTGAGGTAATTGATTAGAATATTTTATTGAAAAATTATTTTAAATTGAAGTTTGGGACAACAAACAAACAAAAATCTTAAAAGTACGTGCCTCGAATATGCCTAAAATGTCAAAAATGGTTATTTAAAAGGGCAAATGTATCATATAATTTATCTTTTTATAATATAAAAAATGGAGGGGGAGGGAGAGATACATCAGTCCCTGAATACGAGAAATATTCTGCTCTGTTAAAATGTCATTCGTGGAATCATGGAGATGGTATTTCAAGCTCATTTCAAACTATCAAGGTTTCATCCGATCCATATCCAACTTCCAATTTCAACATATTTTTTTTGAAATTCCTCGAAGATTTGTGATGTATGCCTGCACTTGGTGCACACTAAATCTGTTATCGGTGCTGTCTTTGATTTCTAATAATGAAAGTATAGTTTCAGAATGGAAAACTAATCTGATAAAGCAAATCATTGAGTTCATTTTAATAACTAGTTACCTTTGAAGACCAGTTAGTTCACTGAGAATACGGTGTTGTGTTTATTTCATTTAAATCTCTTATACTACACTTGATATCCTCAGCAACAACAACAACAACAAAAAAAAAACCCGGTTTTTTTTTCTCTTTTTTTCCCTCCAAACCTTACATTTGTGCAGTTTATTGTGTACATTGACATTACTACTGGAACCAAATGCCATTTCATTATAATGCCTTTAAAAAATTATCGAATAATCTACTTTGAAATGTACTATGTCCTTTGAGATAATGCAATTTCACTTTCTGGTTCCTCACGTAAATTATGCAAGTCTTTCATCTTTAGCTTTCAATAATGAGAGAAAACCATACATTAAATATTTAAAGAAATTTTGAATTTACAGAATTTTGAGGATATCATGTTTAAATCTCATTGCAATAATGCTCTCTAATGTTAAAATTATGCAAAAAGAGATCATTTTAAAATGTCAAAGCTCAAAAATAACTCAGATAGCTTCATGGTATCATTACAAAAGTGTTTTTTAAATTTTTAATGGTGCAGAAGTCAGTTTTATGCAATAATATATTTATGGGTTCTTTCTTAAAAATGTCAAAATCTCTTTTTCATTGTTAATTAATTATGATTTTAATTAGGATTTAAAAAAGGGTTTAGAGTATGCAATCCCACCTTCTAAAATAAATATGTGTCAAATAGTTCCATTTAAAGCAGTATCTTCTATAGCCCCAACATAGACAATATATTCTTCTTTATTAATTGTAGAGATGGAAACTAATAAAATTGTAGGCACCTGGAGTTATATGTTTATACAACAACAACAAAAAAATTACAATTTTAGCAATTATAGATCTTAATACTTAATTACCAATGGTTTTGAGTAAAAAAAATAATGTCTTTCAAATTTCATTTTTATGAATCTTTTAAAGACGATTTTTTTTCGTATTTATTTTAACTTAAATGTTATTAAAATTATTTCAGAACTTTTTTTTGTACTCTTTAGTTATCAAAAATGACATACAAACTTCTACTTTATATGAAGTCATTTTAATCATTCGTCTCTTTTTGTTTATTTTCAGAAATGAAGAATGGAGACATTATTTGTCGTTGCTACCCATATGTTCTTATGATTTCTCTTCTTGTAACAATTTTTCAATTAAAATAAATTATTCAAATTCTTAAAGCTAT
>JAPMOQ010049650.1:472671-526925 GCA_026543055.1 Argiope trifasciata
AATTTTTCAATTAAAATAAATTATTCAAATTCTTAAAGCTATATCTTTTTTTTACAACGAATATATATACTAGAGTATATGGAGGATAAATCCCCGCTAAATAAGGAGGTGTACAGTAAAGAGTTGCTTAGAAATAACATTTTCTGAACTTTTATAAAAGGAAAAGACAACGCGACGAATAACATTGCCATTTTCCTCCTCAAAAAAGAATATCCTGATGTCCACCTTACTAATGACAGGTAAAGTACAGTAAAAAGTGGTGTAGTAGCTTCTAAAGGTAAGGACCTCGGAGCACCCGAGAGCAGAAGTCTGACTTCTGGCTCATATGAAGATGACACACACTTGCTTGCACAACCCCATTTTTCAGGGGGGCTCATTCACAGGCCTCGCGGATAGAACACAGCGTGAAAAACAACCATGCCCGAACCTGGATTTGAACTCGAGAAACTCAGACCATGAGGAAGATGCGCAACTTTTGAGCTAAGAAGGGGGAAAAAAAAGAAGCATATTTTGATAGATGAAATTCGACGTTGCTTACTTACTGTAAATATATCGTTTAAGTAAATCTTTAATTTTTTCTCACTCGTTTTATCTTATATACTGAGCATCAAACGTGTTTATATCTACATGAGTCGCAAAATTATCTATATTTCTTTGTCACTCAACGCATCCTATAAAGCAGACGGAAGAAAGAAAAAGATTCATTTACAAGAAGAAAAAATAGTATTGAATTATTCTGTCTATCAGAATATTCTCTTTACTTGGAAATGCTTTATATTTCATATTGCGAAATTTTGGAAAATATTATTTCTCTACAAGAAATAGATTCGGGTCAAGTTACCTCCATTACGATGACGGGATATACTTTCTGTGGAAGAACCTGTAACTTGGCAATGACCATCTTTAGGATTCCACTCTGTATTTTCGAACTAATCCGTTCTCTACGATCTTTTATATTACTCCAAATGACCTAGCAAAGTTAGGGCTACCTCTTTATTATTGTAATATTAAAGAGGTAGGTTATTGTAAATAATTTAAAATCTAGCAGAGAATTCATCTTTTCATTAAAAGAGAGCAAATTACTTTCTTAAATAATATTATTACAAGACAAGCATTCGAATATAGAAGCTTTCGATAACAAACTAATACTACGTTTACTTTAATTGAAAACTGATTTTTTAAATGTTTCACAGTAGTTAATTATGGACACATAAATTTTCCTATTCTAAAGTTTTAATTTTGCCTTTTATTAAAACAAATAACTAAAGTAATTAAAAGAAAATGTTGTGAAAAATTCCATATCTAAAAAAGAAAAATGTATTGTAACAACTAGGCGTGCTCTCTAGCTGCAACAACCGAAACTCTGGCAGTCAACCTCCAAACAAAATTTTATTTTCAAATACAAAATAGATTTCAGAATGAATTGAATCCTTTTTATTCGAGCCTCTGGTTGGCCTCCATTTGTGACTAAGTGATTGACCAAATGAATAAACAAATTGTCAGCTAACTCTAAAAATTTTATATTTTATAAAAGAGCACGAACACAAACAGTTACAATTTAATATTAATTACACAAAATCATAACGCGCACACACAGGCAGTGAAAAATATAACATGCCGCATTGTCGCGTTTTTTTAAAGAAAGCGAAAAAGGAAATATATATATATATATATTGAATGAATGATTTAGATGTTGCAAACGATTATAGAAACCTTGGCTTTGCATTCATTTTTTTAGAAAATATCACTTTTTATGTTTTTCTTATTTTATCCAGTCACGTGCTAAAAGTTGCATTTCTTTAGACTTGATTTACGATGAGAGTAGTTTTTTTAAATTTGAAAGCTAATTTTTTAATCTTTAAATTGATGTAAAAATCATGTTTGTGCGATGATATTTTCGGAAATTATAGAGGGAAAACGACGAAATTTCGTTTAAATTTTAATTAATTCAAGTTCTAATTAAAAATTCGAAAAAAGGGCTCCGAGGTGCACATTCCCAATCTCCAAGGTATACATGTACCGAATTTGGTAGCTGTAGGTCCAGCGGTCTGACCTGTAAAGCGCCAACACACACATGCACACTCACATTAAGCTTTATTATAAGTATAGATTATTTAAAAATTTTAATTTTTTTTCTTTAAAATTGTTTAATTTTAATAACGAAATAATCTATATACCTTCTGGATGGTGAAAATCTATTAAAAATTGCTATATATTGTTGTTTTAGTTATTTAAATGATATTGAAACCAAATTATTATATTCTAATATATTTGAATATCTTCTTGGTTTTGAATGAAACCGATTTCAGAAAACTTTTGATCAATCATTATTATTAATTAATATTGTTTATTATTATGAAATATTGTTTTTAAATAGGAAACTATTTTTTTAATAGTTTTTGGTGAGCTAAAAAGTTTTAAGGCGACAAAACTGAAGATTAAGAAGGAGGGATTAGAGGAGTGCTCATTAGTCATCATGAGTGGACGTAGAACGTAATTCAACACGCAAACGATCGTATTACAATTGGTTCCGTTCCGTGCTTGTCTCCATAACGTGCTGTACTTCGGCATTATTCTTACTGCTTCTCTTGGATCATTCTGAAATAATTTTCTTTCTAACGGATAGAAAAAAAAAATTATTCAGATGCATTTGGAAAAAACAGATTCTTAAAATTATTCATTGGTTTTCGAATGGCAAGCTTAATATGTAACGTTATTTATACATTCATTATTCTTCAAGGTAAGCAGATCTTCCAACTTTTTAAAATTTTTTATAAGAATAACAACTACTCTAAAAAAATAACAGTAATAATAATAGTAATAAGGAAATATATTGTTTCGGTGTGTTTGGATCTGCATTAAAGTTCCTTTTAATTATTGATATAATAGCGTCTTAGATGAAGAATTATGCGTAGGTTTCAATAAAAATGTTTTATTTGAAAATTTAAAATTCTTCTCTATATTTAAAATCTTATTTTCCTTTGAACAAAATAGAACTATAGAAATAAAATATGAATGTGTTCCAATTTATGCATAATTTTAAGTTCATATGAAGGAATGTTTATCATTTTTAAATTGTTCTATTATGATATAAAATCATTAAAATAAATTATATCTTGGTCTTAAAGGCATCGAATTCAAACTGTTTTTAGTTTTTTAAAATTTATAACTTAAAAATATAATTGTAATTAAAATTATAATATATGATTTTATGCTAAATTAAGTACACGCTATAGTCATCCAATTCAAAAGTGAAATAAGAATGATTATTAGTTATAAATTCTGATCAAATGGAAATTTATTTGAAATTTTGCAACTTTGTTTATGTAAATTTAGTCTAGAGATATAGAGTTCTTAATTTTTTTATAAAATTGTTTTGCCAAATATTTTGCATGTGGGCTTCGTGGATATCTTAAGTATTTTGTATTAAATATACTGCCTGACAATTGCTAGAATATTGAGCTCTTGTTTAAGAATAATCTTTCTATTTAAAGTTTAATGCTTGGTATATATCCTTTTATACAAATCTAAAGTTTTCATCTGAACTTAATGAAATTTGATACTAGTGCTCTTTCAGGTAAGAAAAAAATCACTGCCAAATTTACAAAGTTCAAAACTAACTAATATGAGCAATTTAAAAATCAATTAAACTTTAGAGATTTCTTCCGCCAATTCTTCTAAAAATGTTATCTTACAAATATGATTTAAATGATTTTTACAGTATCTTAAAACTAAATATTAAAATAATAAAAAAACTATTTTTAATGATACAAATTTTATTTTCATAGTTTTTTTCAGTTTATATAATTTGTTACGATATTGTTATGATGACGAAATTAATATTAATTTCAGTGCTCCATCGAACCATTCAATCACATAGTGTTTTCAAAATTAAAATTAAAAAAAAAAAAAAAAAACTCTTCCAACTGCTATCACTAACGCTTTTATTTGGAAGTATGAAAACTTTTCAATGTGCATTCAAAGTTATATGTAGCAGAACTAATTAAATTAAATTTGTACTTTCCAATCTTATAAAATAATAAGACTTAAAAAAAATGGTATTCTGTATTAATGGTTTAACTGGCAGGGAAGCTGATATTCTCTTTAATCAAGTTGATCACCAAATGTGGCTTGTTAATAATGGGTACTGATTGAAGAAATGCAAATACCACCTTACTTGATATTTATTATCTTGAACCGATTTTAAATATATCATATTGCCTAAATAACAGTTCGCTCGAATTGTCGTGAAAAGTGTCAAGCTATGGAAGAAATGGCAGAATTTTATTGACTTAAGATGTTGAATTGGCTATCCAAAACAAGCTATTAGATTTACATCCAGATACGTTATCGAATAAGCGGTGGAGAGTGAACTGAACAGAAGTTGAGACGCTGGATTTTAAGTTTTCAATAAAAGCTGATAGCAAATTTTAAAAATCTTTACTATAACGGATTTTTAAAAAAAATTTTTAATTTCGCCAAAATGGGTACTACATAAAAAGTAATAGCTAGTACAATTTTCAGTATCGATCTTAAAAGAGTTATTATAAAATAATAATAATAATGAATATTCTAAAAGTGGTATTCTAAGATTTCAAATAGCATCAGTATACAAATATCACCATTCCAAAAATGTCTGGGGGGTAAATATTAAATTTGAAGTTAACATTTTGTCTCATTTATGGAACTGGGATTTATTTTTTGATGGCAATTTCGCTCTCGCACACTATTTTTAAATATTTTTTGTGAATCCATCGCACAAAGCAAGAACTTTTTCTTTTTCAATTTTAGGAGTTATTTTTCTGTATCACATAAATTTAAAACGAATTCTGAAAATTTGTCTCAATCAATAAAATAATCAAAAGAGTTTTAATTTTAATTTTAAAGGTTACTCCCAAAAGCTATTTTAAACTATAATGACATTTGAACTTTTATTTGCCTGTAACATTGTAATTTAAGACTTACTTCTCAGCCTTATATCTTTATTATTTTACTTGCCGCCTTTGAAGACTAGCTGCTTGTTAATCTTAATTCTAGTTAAAATTTTAATAATTAAATATTTTATGTAATTCCTATTTTAATAGCTTCTTCATTAAAATATTTTAAAGCTTCAAATTTTGGTATCATATAATTAACTCATAATAAGACCTTCGTAACGTAAATGTATCTCTCAAATTTTCTGTTAGTTCCCATAGAATTGGTACTTTAAATTAAAATGGAAATGATTAATCTGCAATTTATATAAGAGAATTTTTTTTTTTTTACTGAAATGAAGCATTTAAAAAAAATATAAGAACTGAAAACAGAGCCGATAACATTTAAACCTTATAGACAAAAAGAATATCGTTTATGTAATATTTCAAGAAGTTTTCAACAAAATTTTCACAGATTCATCATGAACAGATCGATAAATTAATAATGTTTAGTTTTAAATGCATCAAACACTAAGAAAATAAACAGAATTGTTTGTAATATTCGGTCCTAAATTACTAAACTTCAAAACCAAGTACATATCGGTTGAAAAAAAAAAAGAGTTGTAAACAATCAGAAAATACGTAAATTTTCAACGCTAATTATGGTAACCAAAATACGTAAATTTTCTACGCCAGTTGGGGTAACACTACATTTAGACATTTTAAATTTCCTTTGTTCAGTTTTCTTATAATTCAAGAGTACTTCAAGATGAATCTGAAATCTCTATTAATTAACAATGTTTAATTTTAGATGCAACAAAGATTAAGAAAATAAAAAGAACCGTTTGAAATAATCGGGCAAAATTATGTTAAGCTAAACCACATTAGTTTGAGGGGGGGGGAAGTGAAGTCTTACTCATTTGTTGGTGGGGAGATGAAAATATTTTTTTGGCGGGAAAGTCAGTTTTCAATTAATAATTAAAATTCTAATTATATATATATATATATATATAAACGACACTGTGGATATAAATGATTCCAAGTATACAGCATAGGTCTGACCAAAACAATGTCATTGATTAATGAGTCGAAAGATTCCTTGTTCTCAGATGTTCTCGTGACGAGACTCACTCATTTACAGCTCCGAGTTGAAGCGCTTAAATTTCAGATATTTTTTCAGGGGATCAAACACATGAAAATAGCAGGGTGAGACGTCCAGGCAGAAGGGTACATAGTCGTGCTGCTCCCACTTGAATTTGCCCCGTATGCGACCTGAACACGGGTGAACAAGTGTTATCATGCAGCAGAGCCATACCTTCCGTGTTAGCTCCGGTCTTATGTTTTTGATGGACCTGCGCAATCTTCGGAGTGTCTCACGGTATACATCGGAGTTAATAGTTCTTTTGTATTTGAAGAATTCTACAAACATTGAGCCTTGGATGGCGCTCATTATAAGAGCCTTTGCTCTCTCTTCTCCGCATGCAGGCACTCACACATGCTCCGATAAACGTCGGAGACTTCAAGCACATCCCTAGATTCTCCCATATCGGAATAAGCAAATATGTTAACGTTATTACGACGTTTTGTACCTTTTCATTTGAACAACCTTGTATTATGGACTTCGGTCAAGTACGCTAAGTTAACAGCTGCATTGATTATTAATTCACTACCATGCCACACTAAAGGTAAGACGTTTGATCTACAAGACGTTTATTCGGTAGTAGTTGATATTGGGATATCATGTTTGAGAAAATTTCTGCAATCAGCTTTCTTGAATGTTTTTCTAAAGCGCGGGAAACATGATATAATGTGTCAAATGTCTCTAAATGGGCATGATAGGGAAGTTTTGAAAACTGTATTTTAAGTTCAGATGTACTTTCTTGATGTACTTTGAAGATGTACTTTCGTCTTTTGGTTAAGGTTCTAAATTATGAAACTCATTTACAATATCCTACACTATAAATTCCAAATGTGACGTAGATTTAACAAATTAAATTGAATTTTTGATCTATTCTTTCTGTCTTACATTTTATTTCCGCTGCGTATACATATTGAAATTTATTACACCGAAATGCATATCAACAAATAATTTCGAAATAACCTGAAATCAACAAATTCTAAAGGGCTTTGATTATTATTAATTATGCTTAATATTATTATTTATAATTAAATATTTGATATAATTTTTCGGGTTAAATTTTTGATTATTATTATTTAAAATTAACAGAGAGGTATTTCTTAAATGGAGATAAGAAATTTATTAATGGTGTGGGTTGAATTACTCTCACTCCGACACATTACATTTCTGTATGAGACATAGGTGCATTAATTGCACTTTAAAGGATGCTCTTATTCTTTTCACCACACTGGCAATTTTCTTGACGTAATTTTCTTCTTCGGGTTATTTCAAACGTAAAGTGTTGGAAGGAATAGCTTATATTGTTATTTATGTTTGTTTATGTAAATTTAATTAATTTAAAATTAAAACATTTAAGTTTAAGGATATAAAAAGTTAGAAAATAATTTTTTTTTTTTGACCTGGAGATTCTAATTTTGTGAAACAACCCATCGTAACTCATCTGTGATAAATCCAGAAAAAAGAAAATCAAATAATTTAATCTGCTATTAATTTCTGACTTGAAACTCATCTAATTCTGTAAAAGTCATAAAAAATATTGATAAGCATAAAATTCTTATATCATATGGATATTAGATTAGTACTGTATAAAATTATTTTCTACTGACAAAATCACAATAAAAACATTCGATGAAAATGGATTGCAGGTCGTTTTGAGAGTCCATAATACTTCGAAAATAGTATATAGTAATTCAAAACTAAAAAATATTAACATTGTAATGAAATATGAATATATAGTTTTTTTAAAACTATTTTTATTGATCTATTTTTTCTATCTATCATTCTACTTTGTCTATCAATTATTCTATTTTTTCTATCTATAATTTATTTTTTCCTTCGTGTTATAAATGAAAAGAAGAAACTTTATTGCCAATTAATCATTTGCATATAGTTTAAGTTTAATCCGTGACAATGAGTTTATTAAAATTCTGGTGTTCTACCGAAATTTCTTCCGAAATTTCCAAATAATTTTATTTTTTATCAACATAACACAATAGATCAGTTGATATAAAAGTTGGCCGTTATTTTCTTACGCTTTAAATAACTTTTACATATAAAAGAAGGAATAACATCTTTATATATGTAAAAATTAAAAATAAATAACGATAAAGAATAAATAAATAATAATCATTGCAATCTGCAGCTTCCTTCATAAAAGCTACTGCTTCATTTATTAGTCTTCATTCATAAACGCTTCCAAGTTTTACTTTTTCGTACACGAAATATAGTAAAAGTAATGCAACTTTTAAAAACCGAACTCTGTGTTTCAAGTCGCACTAAATTTGAGCATTACATTTTTGGCACTATGTCTAGCCGTCTGTAAACATGATAACTCAAAAATATTTTGAGCTAAAAGGAGTAAAATTTGATAAATGGACTTTCGATTACATTTGTAAATTAAATTTAAATACAGTAAAAGCTCTTTATTCGCGAAGTATATGTTCCATAAATATGCCATGAATACAGAAACCGTGAATACGGAATGGTCATTTATATGGAATTATAGAGGATACATTCCTCGGAGACAAAAAAAAAAAATCCATTTAATTGAAGTTTTAAACATTTTGATTATCTTAAGGCTTAGGCAATGGTTTGAAGAATTTTGCCATTTTCTCTTGCTTGGCAGTTTTCAAAAGCTCTTTCAATTCAGACTGATACGCAGCAGTCGCATTAGCAATTTGCCTCTTAAAAATAAGACTTCGTTCCATAGACGTTCATAAAGAAATCGCAAAGCTCATTTGTCATTCTTAAACCTTCAAAGATTTTTCGAATTGAATGTCACGTTTTCAGTGCTTGTTGAAGCCTCTTCTTCATTGGGCTGTGAATTTAACATTTCCTCCAAGTCGGTTTCAGTCAGATCTTCATCTTGCGAATCAAGCAATTCCTGAATGTCACTTGACTCTATCTGTCCGAACCCATCTCGTCCTATTTCATTCGCGATTTTGGCTATGTTTGCAGTTTGCATTTAACAACATACTTTAAACAAAGTTTAATAAGTTCTATTTTACTTATTAGTCCATTTGACGGCATTTACAAAGGATATTGGGTTGGATACCTATTGGAGTACTTTTATTATTATGTATGTAATTAGATCCGTGAATAAAGAAAATTTTAGCAGCGAATATAGAAATTGGGTTACATTTTTTAAATCCGCGATTCGTGAAAACGCGAATGAAGGAAGCGCAAATAAGGAGCTTTAACTGTACATTTTTTTTTTTTTTTTTTTTTTTTTTGCCATCTAAAATTTAGATTCTTAGGAAATTCGTAACCAGTTCTGACAAATGGTGACTATCTGTTAGTTTATACTTTCAGATGCATGTAAGCATAATAACTTAAAAATGCATTGACTTAAATAAATGAAATTTGGTATGTGATTTTGTGACTACAATTGTAGTTCGATGTAAATTTTGATTAAAATCATTGAGAAAAAAGGTAACCCAAAACATAAAATCGCACGAGAGATCCAGTAAGATTTTTAGATCCACAACAAAGGTCTATATTTCATAACTATGGTTGGTCATTATCATGCATGAAGCCAAATAAATGATCCATAAGTTTTATGCAAATCCATAATAAGATCCATGCATATCTATACATTTTAGGTAGAGAGAAAAGGATGAAATATTTACTGAACAGTATTAGATAAAGGTCGGCTGGAAGGCCACTCCCATTATTTATCAAATTGAATTAGTTGGTTTATAAATATTTGAATCAGAAAAATTGATCAAATTATTTCATGAAATATGAAACAATATCATATTGTACTTATTGCTTTGCTGCAGAAACATAAAAAAGAGAACAACTCCTGAAAATTCAATGTATTATTTCAGATCTGAATTGCAGGAGATAACAATAAAAAGTTAAATTTCGCTGATTAATTAAGAAATAATGCACTGTCGAAAAAATATTAGGACTTATCAAAGAAAAAATATAGTATATTTTGAAGAATTTCTTTATTTTATTTAATGACAAAAAGAATATTTGCCTTGTTTCATAAGGAAATTTTGTCACATGCAGATTTTTCAATTCCATTGAAAACTAAGAATTTTAAAATAATAGTTCAGCGAATTTTGGAATGGATTTCGTAATTTCTTATCTTATTAAGATGCGGATGATGCTTGTGTGGTGACATCTTAATAAGCCAGTAACTACCACTAAACATTGGTGGCTATTTTTGTATAGTGGATAAGTTACTGGATTTCAAAACCGAGCATTGCAAGTTCGATCCTTGGCGGAATTCAACCTGCGTATTGGCACAATTCCGCCAACTCACCTACGCCACACTTGTACTGTGCTCATTTCCACAAACACACTCTTCATCATCAGTAGGACGTTTTTTTCGAAGACGAATTTAGCACGCATCAAGACGTCTTAAAGGTGGATTTTCAAGGGAAATCTTAAATGTCAAACATTTATCAATAAGCCGAGATTCGACCACGAAGTCCCGATGGTTTGCACTATATTAATAATATAATATTGTAGAATATTTGATATTCGCTTTGCCATTATTTTCATTTTTGAAACGCTCGAAGGACAAAAATTTGCTTATTGCATTCGAATTCAAATAGAAAGTAAATAAAGTAATATGAAAATTTAGTCATTGTGAATAACAAACCTCGATTGAAAAAAAAATCAATAATAAAAAACTATTATGAAAAAAAAGAAGAAAAATTAATCGAAAACCAATGGAATTATAAGCAGCAAAACTAATAAATTCAAATGCGCAATTAAAAAGGATTCTCGTGACCTCGATCACTTATAGCGTGTTTAGAATTACAGATTTCACCCCCCCCCTAAAAAAATCATTTGTATAGCTTCAAAATAAGGCTTCTAATTAAACTTTCTTTGCTGTGGTAACATTGCAGTTAATATTATTTCTAAGATTTAAGACAATATTTTTTTAAACATAAGGTTTAGTTTAGTTTAGTTATATTAACGTCCCGTTTTAAAGCAACACGAGGGCTATTTCGGGACGGACCTCGTAATTTTGAACCACGGTCAGATGACGAGGACGACACCTGAAGCGGCACCCCCCTCTCCACATTTTAAACATAAGGTTAAATTGATCCAAAATATGTTGGTAATTACTAATTTGTTTCTGAAACTGAAATTTTGGGGTGAAGGATGCCAAGATAGTTGTATTTATTCATCTCAACGTAATAAAGCTATTGAAGTTCTATCCAAACTAATGCACTTGTATCTTCAAAATATTACTTTAAATTGATTTTTAAATAAAATCAATATTATAGGCAATTAATTATTCAAATTATTTTAGCCGTTTTGCTCAATCAAATCAATCAATCAACACTGTGGTTTCGATGTGACTAAAAAAAAAAAAAAATGAAAATTAGCTGCGGCAAATTCGATTTGCTAGAGATTTGTTGTTGCTACATAGTTTATAGATAGGCATGTATTTCATTGTATAATGTACGTAACCATCATCTTCATAAAAGTTTCGAAATAGTTACTGGGGAATTTAATCATTTTAAGTAAAATGCATACTTGAATATAAATAGATGAAAATATATAACAAAAGGAAAAATATATTTCAAAAGCTTCTTTGCACAACATTAACATTTCGTATGATTAAGAATGTTGATCATATTTTGACGCAAAATTGATAGTAATTTTGCAGCTTTCTTGTAACTATCAGTAGATCTCTATTTTATTGATTAATTTTGTAAAATGTAGTAAAAAAATAAGATATTTTTCTTGGATCTGGCAGATGACCCCCCCCCTTTTATACGAATGTATGAAGCAGATACAAATATACCATTTAGAAGTATTCTTGATACAAATTATATTAATGATTATGCTATTATGACAATAAGCATATATTTCTTTTTGAGGTAAATTATTTGTACATAAACCTTTAACAGTGACATTTTATAATAAGCAACTTTCATGAATTTTATTTGAAATAATTTGCTATGGTTTCCCAGTGAAAAGTTTTACAATTATCTTGAATTAATCATTTTATTATTTATATATAAATCATTCCAGTTAAAATTTTTCTTTTATTAATATTTTTTCCTAATCTGATGTTTATAACTCTAAAGAATGATTCTTTGAAATATATGTTTCATACTTTGGTTCAATTTTTCACTTGACATAAAAATAAAACTGAATACTCTATGCTCAAGGGTTGTATGAGCCTTAGTTAAAGAGCTGAAAGAAATTACTTTTAAAATTCGATTCTGTTTAAATTCCAAATGCACTTGGTGCTGATAATTTCTATTAGAAATGCCTTTATATTAGTGTGGCATTGAAATCTGAAAAGTTGGGTGTTAATTCAGATTTGATTGTTGTTATCTTATCTCAGCTTGGAATTAAGATCTCTTTTTTTCATTTAGCTCTCATATAATCTTAATATAGAGAATATATCTAAAAATAACAAGAAATTAAAAAATTGCCTGCTTGTATGTAATTTAACAACTGTTAATAGAGTATTATTAACTTCTTATTTTTTAAAATTCCTATTGAAATTATTGGAATGCATGTATTCCATGAACTTAGATTTTTATTGCAAATTAATCAATATTTCAATAGGAAGCAAGTTTTTCAGTATCAATATAGGAAGTATTTTAAAGCAAAATATAAAGACCAAGGCAAATTTATAACTAAATTTATTTTTTTAAAAAGGAAAGGCTATATAAAAGTAGAATAGCATTTTTACTTTATAAAGACTTCTGATATGAATAGTAAGTATTATTATTAGGAAACAAATCCTAAATATGCGTAAAATTCTGATTTGAATAAATTATTTATTTTACTCTTCATGTTTTTAATGTTTTGTTTAGCAATTAATTTTTTTGGGGGGGGGGGCAGTGGCTGAGATATAAGACCCTATTGGAAATATTTGCAAGATGCACCTAATGAAAACATTGCCAATACAAAATATTATTTTTGTAGATTTAATATTGAAGCTACATATTTTTTTTCAGTACAATAATGAAAGTATTTTTTTAAAACTTCTTATACATATTTTTTTTAATGAATCTCTTTTGAAAGAGTTAAGCTATACATTCATCCATATTTCTTTATAAAACACCTTTATATTTCTTTAAATTATTATCTAGTATCATATGTCACATCGCAACTTCAGTCTTTTTCGGTTACACCAGCTGATTCAGAAGTTGTTGAAGGCCAGAGTGTAATTTTGCCATGTCAGGTTTCATATCCAGTTGGAACAGTTCAGTGGGCTAAAAATGGCATTCTATTAGGTAAGTAATGAGTATTTTGACTTATTTTTATTTCTCTTCTTGGTGTACATAAGTTCGAAAATTTTATAGAATTGTGTGCTTTCTTCGACAAAACTTTTTACAAAATAATTTTTAAAAAATTGGTCTTGTACAACAATTGATAATAATTTGAATAAAATATTTAAATTCTACAATATTAGTAAAAGTGAAGTATAGATGAATGATTATAAATTTTAAAATAGCTGAAATAATAATAAAAAAATAACATGTCTTTATTTGCAAATTAAAAAGAAGAAAAATTCATTTTCAACAAGATTATAAGTTTAAATCAAAAATATATAAAGGCATGGGATGCTTATATAATATGATGAAGATGCTAAGACACAGGAAATATCATAAGAGAGAAAAAAATTTTAATTCTATAAAAATTAAACTATACAAATGTGATTAAAATTCCAATACTCTTAGCATATTTCTATAAATGTTTCTATTCATGGAAAAATTTTAGCATGAGTGTCTTTATTATTGTAGTACAATTAATCAATAAATTATAGTATGAATGTAGTTTTCATTAGTATTTATGTTGATATTGCTTTTACAATATTTAAATATTTTATAAATATTCGAATGAATTGGGACATTTGCAATAGCTAACAGCCATGTATGATGTATAAACAAAATTTATTTATTACATTAAAATCTTCTTTAATATTTTCTTTCATATCTTCAGTGATATTGGTTCATCAGGGCCAAATTGTGTCTAATGCAGAAAAGTAATGAAGGAAATGATTGCATACAAAAATATTAAACTTGACTTTTTAAGTTGTCAAATTGATGACAAATTTAAAGGGCAAACATTTCAAAGTAAATTACTGTCTTAATTTTAATGTAAAAAGTGAAGTTTATTCTATTAGAAACTGAATTGGATTAATAGATGTGTCATTGTATTATGCAGATTTAGTAAAATCAATTTTTTTTTCTGCTTGTTATTCTAAAATTACACTGCCATGATAGTTTCTTTTTTTTTCTTTTACAAGATTTTTCTTTTGTTTTTAAAAATAGTTTTCTATAAATATTTCATTTAAAAAATATTTTATAAGCTTTGAAATCATTTGCTTATCTAGACATTTATAATTAATTGTTGATTTATTTTTAAGGATTTGATCCATATATTCCTGGTTTCCCACGCTATTCATTAATTGGAAATTTAAGTGCTGGAATATATGATTTGAAAATAATTAATGCAACCCTGGAAGATGATGATGATTTTGAGTGTCAGGTATATTTCTTTTATTAATTTTATAATTTTCTTGTTATATTTTCTGTTCTATTTTTTATTCATGTATTGAGTGACTCCATCTAAAATTTTCCTAATTTTCATTGAGCAAATTATGTTACACTCACACATTTCTCTCACACATTTGAGAAATAAAACATCTAATATTTAACAAGTAACAAGACAAGAAAGAATTTTTTAATTTTTCTACAGTTTACTTTAAACTTTTGTTTTATAAGAACATGTTAATTTATTTTTTATACCTAATTATTCTTGAAAGCTTTAAAAATTGTGACATAAAAACTATTTTCCTGATAAATTAATCAACTGAATGTTTTTAAATTGTTTTCTGCAAATCAGTCTGGAAACTGCTTCCAATATTATTGCCATAATAATGTGAATATTCTAAAAATGCAATAATAAATCAGAAAGATTAATTTTTAAAAATGTTTTTTACTACATGATATTAATTTTCTTTAAACAATATTGTTGGATGGATGATAAAAATTGTATGAATTTTTTTTCTTTATTGCACAAGATGATGCTAAAAATTAATCTTTTGCTTATTCAGAGTTCCTTAAAATATCAGACTGTCAAATGAAATAATTTATAGCCAAAACAGTAGCAGCAGAAAGACATTCTGTGTCTTTTTCAATAATCTTATTTCAATTTACTTTGTTTGACTTTTATTTAGAATAAATTACATTCAATCAAAATGAAAAATGTTCATTTTTGCTTTAAAATATGTGCTTATTTTTAAGAGAAATTATTAAAAACATTTTCTAGCATAGAATAATGTATGCATCAGTTCTGAAAATCTCTATGGATTTTTAAAGTTTTGTTTCATATTTTGAAACTTTATTCTGCACGTTTTAAAATTCTTTGACACTCCCATGCCCCCCCCCCCCAAAAAAAAGCCACATCTTATTATTATTGATAGTTATATTTTAGCCAGATTTGGCAGAAAATTAATATTTTCTTTGATTGTAAAATTATGTGAACAAAACTTTTAGAGAATTTGGAGTATTGAATTTTTTACAAACATTTTTCAGTAAACTTAATCAGTATTATTTTGTAGAGAAAAATCTAATCTTCAGTCTAAACAAAATAACTTCATTAGAAAATGGCTATTAGCTTGTAGGTATTATTAGTCATTACATTAATATTCAAACCATTAGTTTCAAAACTATTAGTATTGAAAGCTTTACAATTAAGATCTATCAATTAATGTACCTTTTAGGTTTTGCTTTATTCACCTTTATTATAACTTACCATCTACACCTTAAAACATTTACAAATAATATTCTGATATTTCTGTATTCTTCAGGTGGGACCAGGAGAAGGGCAAGAAGGCTTTGTTGGCAAAGCACATCTTACAGTATTGTGTGAGTATAAATATTTTTAAAAAAAGTTACAGAAAGGATTTTATTGTTTTTTTAAATATATTAAATATTTGTAGATTTTGTATGAAAAAAATATTTCATACTTAATCAGTGAAAAAATACACCTCTTGCCCTTGTATATTGCTTTTTCTTTTTCACATTGAGCTATAATTTTAGTACAATTGGGATGAAAATTTCCATTCTGACAGTTCAGAAAGGATAGAATTTGTCTACATATTATTTTGAAAAAACTATTCAAACCTCCTGGTATAGTGATTTTTTTTTCAAACATGACTATGAAAATCTATGAACCTGAAAAGTAATATTTTAAAAGTCATTAAAATTTGCTAAAAGCAATCAAATTACTAAATGTAATTTGCCTGGATTTGATAAATGCTGAAGAAATTATAAAGTTCTGAATTCTATTTCTTTCTTCCCTACTTTTTAATGTTGACTCACTATTTCATTATTAAGATGAAAATAAAACATTTTAATAACTACTTTAAATATCTGAAAAACTTAAATTTTTATCTTTTCATTCTTAATGATTTCTGCTAACATAATTCATAGGCAGTTAGTTGAAATATAATTTACCTGCCAGTTTATCCTTTTCATCCATTTCGTTTTTAAGTAAATCTGTTTTTCAAGGAAGACATATTTTAATGCTAAAAGATATCACTGACATTAAAAAACAATCCTGGGAAAAAAAAGAAATATGTAATGAATTTTTTAGTTATCAAAATTTTTCATATTATTTTTGAAGATAAATTTTAATGTTTTATAATTTTTCTTAAATATTTTTAGTACCACCTACATCAATACAAATTGTTAATAGACCCAATGGCTCATCAATTCGTGTTAAGGTTTCTGAAAGATTATGTCTGGAATGTGAAGTCAAAGGTGGTAAACCTGCTCCTACTGTGATATGGACAAGAAATTCTTTCAAGTTATCTGAGGGTAATCTATTAGGATATAAATTATTTTAATAACAAATCTTTAACCAGAAAAATCTCGTATCACTCTGGAAATTTCTTTCTGTTTTAGACGACATTAGTGTATCAATTCGGGACGAATCTGTGGGAAGACAGACAATTACATCAACCTTAACTATAAATCCTTCACCTGATGACCACAATGCATATTATTCCTGTGAAGCTCAAAGTGCAATTTTGTCTGAAAAATTATTAGCTGGTGTAAGTTTGGATGTCTTATGTAAGTAAAAAGAAAATATTTTGATTTGTCTATTTTTGTTGTTAAGATCTTTTAAAAAATTCATTTAGAAGAATTTATTTCTTTTAAGAATTTCATTTCTTTATCTATCAATACTTACAACTGCACTTAAGATATTTACTGACCTTTAAAAAAAACAATAATTATTTCTATCATTTAATTTTCTTAATAAATTTTTAACATAAAAAAATACTTAATGCAGTAATATAAAATTCAACTGAGAATAATTAGCAAATTTGATGAGAAGTTGTAAAAGTTATCAAGTTACTTATCTTTATAATATTAAATTAATATACATACTATTTGTATAATTATATCTTAACTTGATTTGCTTCATATATGTACTGATGGAATTTTGTAACAGATTTTTTTATCCTTTTCTAAATATTTACATTCTCAATGATTGTTGATAATCTTAATATTTCCATAATTTCATTATAAATTAGTTGTATCATTTAATTAAATTAAACATGCATTCTCAATAATAGTAACCTATTATAAAATTTTCAAAGTTTAATTATAAGCCAATCACATTATTTAGTTAAGTTTTGGATCTAAAGAATTTGTGCTAGAATCTGAGAAAAAAAAATGATTACAAGAGTCTATATTATTTATAATAGCAAATTACAGATAAAAGATTAAAGTAAAAAATTATATATATATATATATATATATACTTTTTTGTTTTGTAAGAAAACTTGCAGAAAATAGTTTCTTCAAAAAATAATTTATGAAATGAATTATTTTTATTTTTAGCAAAGATTGTTAAAAAAGTTATTTTTAAAAATAGAGATTTTTTATATGAGAAAATAAGGATAAAAAGATGTTAGTATCTGAAATTAAAAAGCACTTTCATTCTTTGATGCATTTTAGTTCCTCCCGGAAGACCATCTATCGAAGGCTATCGAACCAGAGACAAGATACGGGCTGGTGATACTGTTAATCTACGATGCATATCTCGAGGTGGTAATCCATTGGCTCGTCTGGTCTGGACCAAGAATGGTGAATTCATTGATCATTCCTATTCAACATCTGACTGGGAAGCTGAAAATGAAATATCTTTTGTAGCCAGTTCTGATGATGATGGAGCTGTTTATACTTGCACTGCTTCCAGTATCATGACTCAAGAACCTATGACTAAATCTGTTACATTAAAAGTGCTATGTAAGTAACTGTTACATTTTTTTTGTTGAAAAAACGTATTTTATAGATTTCAAAGGATGAAACCTAGTATTAAATTAATCTATCTACTCTCTTAATTACTATCAGTTAGGATTTTGATCAACAATAGCTGTGACTAATACATCACTCAATGTTTCTTTTCATATTTGTAGAGCTTTTGGTGCTCATATATTTTAGTATGGTTTAATTTTATTCAAAATTTTAAGAAAGGAGGATTTTAAAAAATGATTGAATGCAAATATTTTATATAATCATTTAGGCATATGATTATATAAAGAAATGTATATAATTTATTTTATGTAATATAAATCAGATAATAAGGTGGCAGACAGGACAATAGATGTTACAATTACTTAGGAATAACAACTATGTTTCAATTTTCGCAAGATCCGCATATTGTCTAATTACCCCATTGACTTTAATGTACTTTCTTTTCCTAACTTGCAAATAGAAAGTTTTAGCCTATCCAAAATTGAGTTATTTAATTTCAGAGTTCCAAATTTAAAAAAAAAATTCTTGTTCTTTAATAGTTTAGTTTTATTTATTTTTTTCTTAGTTAAACTGAAAAATATGAAATCTTAAAAACTAATGATGCAGACTTTTATTTAGTTAATATTCATAATATTTATATTATTAGTTTAGTTTAGTTAATAATTCTTCACAATTCATATCTTCAGAAACATTGAATTTTTAAAAATTCTATTATATCTTATTGTAATTAAATTGCATTACTTTAAATAAAAGTTACCTTGTAATAATTTTTTATATTCATATTAATTTTATATTTAGTAAAATGAAATTTAAAAAAATTATAGCAAAAATATCTTTACTATTATTAGGCACACAAAAATCTTTTTCTAATTGCAGTACTTTAAAATATGAAAAACAATGACTTAATAAAATTAAGAATGATGAAAGCAACTTTCATGCATTTCTGATACATATGAATAAAAATGTCTTGAATAATAATTTTTTTAGGAAAGCGATTTCCTACTTTTTTGGTCTTTTTCATTATATATTTTGGTTTTGTAATCATCTCTACTTTTTCTCTCTGTTTGATAAATCAACTTTTACCTGAAATAAATCATTAAATAAACACATTTGCATAGGCTAAAAAGTTAAAGAAAATGATTTGAGACTTGATAAATAAAAATCAGCATATATTTTTTGAACAAAAATGTTTGAATGTAAATTGAGCTTTACTATAGGGCATAATCAATTTTAAAAGTAGTTGAATTTACACTTTAATTTTCAGATCTTTGGAATTATTTTTTTAAATATGTTGCTTTATAATTTAATCAATTTTCTTAATAATCAGTACAATTTAAAGTTTCAAAGAGAAAGTATCTTTATCTTCATATTTTTTTTTATTTCATGAAAATATTTGAACACTTTGCTGTATTCCGGATTTAAGATATTTAACCATTTCTAGAAAAATGCAATTTTAGTATTTTTGAAATCAAGTTTCCTCAACCTTGAGAGTGATTTTATTATTCAAGCATTTTTTTTTTTTGCATAAATTTATATATTTTTTTGCTCATTTCATTTTAGTTGTCTTCTTAGTGCTTATGTTTAGCAAAATACATTATTTTATAAAGTTTGACTTTTTTTTTTTTTGGTTCCAGACCTATGTCATATTCATATTAAATCTCTGCAATCTTTACTTTTTATAGTTTCATGTTTTTATTTACAGGGATTGGAAAAATAAAGCAAATCAGTCATTGCAGATATAATTATAACAAAATTTAGAATTTCTACATATTATAGATGTTACAGGTTTTTAATTACAAGATGAATATTTTTAACTCTCTAGGAATGCTGTGGATGATGAAAGACAAGTACATTTTTAAAGATAATTGTTTTTTTTTTTAAAGATTATACAAGCTCATTTGAATAATAATGAGTTTAGATATTGGGCATTTTATGAATAGAGAGAGAGAAAAAAATCATCATACTTTCTTTAATTCCAAAAATAAACAAATTCCAAATTCTCTTATTTCAAATTATGAAAATAATTCTACTAGTATTCTCTTGTAGTTTGAGAAACTTTTTTTATTAGTCATCAAATTTAAAAAAGAATTCTCAACTGTTACTTATTTTTACTGTTTTCTTTGCATTTTTCCTACAATTTTTTTACAGGTAGAATCTTGAACAACAAAAAAAAAATATATTTTTCTCCCTGCACTATGGCTTATAATTTTCTGGCACATTTACATTATTTTTTCCCATGGAAAGAAGGTTTTTTTTAAACATTATTGTAAGGCTTGTGACCTGAATTGTGTTATTGTTTCCCCACCCCTGTAACTGATTTTTTGCGTCAGAAAATCAGAAAAGATCATCTTCTTACAACAAACTTTACATGCATCCACTTGCTACAAATATGTTCGAATGAGATTGGTATCTTTTTCTGAAATTTTAAAGAAAAGAGAGAGAAAGAGAGAAACATAGTTCAATTTTCTAGTATTGGCTAATTTAACAAAGATCTTAAGCTAATAGAAACCCAGATAATTACGATTCTACTATATTTATATCACTTATAAGATATGATTTAGTTTTCTTTCATAGATGCTCCTTCGTCTGTTACTATTAAAGCCCAAAAGGAAGCTAAACCTGGTGATGTGATCAGTGCTACATGTAAAACAGAACGTAGCAATCCAGCATCTGAAATAACATGGGTAGTAGATGGAATTCCTCTAGCAGGAGAGAGTACAGTAGAAATTCATGAAAAGGGTGGATGGATTACTGTATCTAAAATAAATGTTAATGTGACCCAACAGGTTTGAATTTGTATGTTTTAAAAGTTTTCTCTTCTTTTTCTTTTAAATACACACTTTAAATTACCATTGGATTTTATATAGGATATTTAGCTTAATCATGAACCATTAGTTAATTTTGAATATAGAAATATCCTTCCAGTTCAGAACATGATCTAAAGTATATTTTGTTATTTAAGTCAGTGAACATATTTCTGAGGAAAAAAAATGTGAAGTCAAAATTTTTGTAAATATTTGTCCTATTAGGAATATTTAACAAAATATTTTCAGCCAGCAATTTTCCAACGGGGGGGGGGGGGGGCAAATAACATTTCACAAAATTAGCTTTCATTTAAATCAATAATAATCAATTTTCCATTTTAGTTTACATAACTAATAAAAATTAATTGTAATAAGTAATGATTATTGTATATATGCTTGACAATAATTTTGATATAGAGACAGTAAGATTTTTTTTTTTGATGGAAAGAAGATAACAAGAAAGAAGATTATTAATAAACTATGCCGCTTTGATACTGTAAATAAATTTGCACCTTATTTTAAAAATCTAATGACAAAATAAAATAATTGCTGAAGAAATAGAAATTTAATAATTGATTTATTATTGTTCGATAATCAGTCGACCTAACTTTGCATTGTTTTTATTAGACGTACGGAGAACGTAAAAAAATGTATTCACTAATCGAATTATCGTTTATTTGTCTAACATTGCCATTCTACCAATTTAAATCATTCCTCCGATACTTCGATTGCTTACGATAATTATAAGTTGGGTTTTAAATTATTATATTCTTTAATACTAAATTCGCTACATCAACGTTCCGATGTAATAAGACTTTTACCGACGAAATTCTTAACTTCTTGCAGATGGGGGGGGAATTGCCCCTTTGCCCCCCTCACTGTTGTCGCCTCTGTTTTCGGCATGCTAATATTTTAACTATTTTTTAAAAAAGCATAACTTTCCTACCATCAGAATCATTTGAGCTAATAGTACTTAAAATTTCACTAATTTATGCTAATTAATGTTTCAAATTGTATAAAATAACAATATTAAAATCTTAATTTTCTCTACTTCAGTTGTAGAAAGGTAGAAATTTTATTTATTTAAAATATTAATGTTACAATAATATTTTATTAGTAATGACTAGCAGTATTGAAAAATTGTGCAAAAATTTCAGCTTCCGAATTTTTTAAAAAATACATTGATTAATTTTAAATTCTTAAACTATATGGATTTTTTGTGTCATTTTGAGTATTTTCCTGACTAGGAGTTTTTACGAATATGAAGTTTGCTTATTAGGCCATGATTAAAAACTTTTATTTTCATGCAGAGCTCAAGAATTTAGAAGCTATCTTAGTTATTTTGTAAAAGAATATTTAATCTTGAAATTATGTAAAATTTATTTGAATAAGTTAAATTTTGAAATTATGTTATTAATTTTGATTTATTGGATTATTTTTAATTTTAAAATGGTGTAAATGATGAACAAAATAATAATTTATATTTTTCCAGCTACATATCTCTTTATTTTTGCAGTTCTTTAAAAATTTGTAATTTTGCTGATTTGCATAATGAAACTAAATGAATTGTAACAAGAGTCAGAATCATTTTAGTTCATTTTGTAGGATCGAAATTCAAAACTTTTTACTTGTTATGCCGTGAATCAAGAACTTGGAGAAACTATCCCTCAGACTTTTTCAGTTAGTATTTTATGTAAGTATTATGTAAATGCTTTTTTTTAATCTTTAAATTATTTTGTGTACTGTTCTGGTTAACATTGACATTTTTATTCATTAAATGCATTTTTCTTGATTTTGAATATTAAAAAATTATATTTTCTTTATTTTTATCTTTTATGTCACATCTTGTATTGACCTTTAAAAGAAGGTATAATATATTATGTTTTTGTGTCTAATTGCCATCAAATAGGCATGAAAATTGATTATTTAATTTTAGCACTAAGTTATTGACATTTAAAATTAGCATTAAATTAATTTAACTTTCTTTAAGAAAAATCCCCTAGTGATGAAAAATAATGAATGAAATATGTTTGGTCAAAAATTAACTAAATGAGTTTTAATAAAGCAGGTGATCTGCCTTAGTTATGAAGCACTGGTACTGTAAATTTACCATTTTCAGTTGAATTTTTATACCTAAAGGGGAATCAAAGATCAGTCATGGAATGATTGTTCAAACTCATTTATTGACTTCAAAAGAGTATCTAAAGCCACCACCACCTGTCTTCTGATGTAGTTGAATCGATGTTGTTGCAGATTCAAATCCAGAAGTTGAATCGGCGAATCCACTCAGGCCAACTTTTATTCTCAAGATATTTCTTCAACATTTGTAGCATGATGAGGCTGAGTATTGTCATTAATTGAGTAAATTTTTTACTACACCTGAATATGTCTTAGCATATGGGGCAAGTGTTTCCTGTCTAAATCTTACAGCAGTGAAAATTTCTGAAGAATTTAAGAACTCCCTGGGAAATTCCAGCCAAAACATTGATTTTTTTTAATAAAAAAATTATTTTCTATAATTGTGTTTTCTATTAATTTGGGATTGCTGATATCTGTTTCCTATTTCAAATAAACACATGAAGTAAATTAGTTTTCAGGATAAATCTGGACTTATCTATGAAGAGGGTAGTGGAATATTTTTGTCTGATCCAAATAATATGCCCTTTTATCTAATGTAAATTGGCACTTTTATATATTTAAATAAGAGGGACAGCTATAAATATTTCCCATGCATATAACCCTTGATTTAAATGGTGTGAATATATCTTCATAACTAGTAACTAATATTTTCTCCTTTACTGTGAAAAGATTAATGAAAAACTGAAATGGGTATTGGCATTACATTTTCAAATAAAATAGAAATTTACTGGAAAGGAAATTTCATAGAATTTGAGAATTTTAGAGTAAATATTTTCTTCCATGAAATATGTAAATTCCATAAAGTTGTGTGTTTTGAATATTATGAAAATTTTTATGAAGAAATTCGTAGATTTACCTTTCTTTTTCTTTGTATTTTCTTTTCCATTTAATTTTGTCTATTAAACATTTTGATTACATTATTTTATGTTTATTCCTTCCTATTTTGGGTTGTAAAAATGCATTTATTATACTTTAGATGCACCTGATCCTCCCAATATATTTGGATACACAGAAGGAAATGCAATTCAAGCTGGCAAATTACAACGTCTTACATGCATTTCTCAGGGAGGAAATCCATTGCCCGATCTTAAATGGTATAAAGAAAATGAAGAGGTAAATAAAATATCTTAAAGGGAATGGAATTTTTATGTATATATATAAATGAAAAATTAGCTTTCAATTCATTGCCTAGTAAAGGTATATTTAAAAAAAGAATTTACAAGCATAAGATGTAATATTTCATTAATTTATTAGTGTAGCCTAAAAAGAATAATAAAAGTATTAATATCTAAACTCATAATTAATTTTATATTGATAAGACTTTTATCTTGATAATTTATTTTGAAATGGAAGAAAAAATAAACTTATTTCTGAGCTTTATCATCATTGTAAATGTATGCTTACATGTTATTTATCTTAGATGGGTATGCAGTTTGGTTGATCAATTATCATCAGTCATGTAATGGTGTTCTTACATGAGTTGTGAACATGGTAGAATACTGGCAGTTTAATAAAAATTTCACCACTTTTTTCTTTTAAAGGAAATGGTGGTAATTATTAAAAATATCTTAAATAAAAAGTTTTGACTGGCTATTGTTGATATTTATTGCAAAGTTCACATGTCATGCAAGAACCATATCATATAACTGAAGACCTGTTAATTTATTTAATAAACTATTCATTATCCAAGTTCTTTATCTGATATGAATTATAATCTGATTAGTTGGCTTTATAATTCCATGCATATTTTATGAATTGTTCCAATTCCATTAGTTTTTAATTTTTCAAGATTCATTACTTTAATCAGAATTCATTCTAAATCATCATAAAAAGCAGTTAACATTTCTATTTTTTAAATCAATGACAGCTGTTGAATTGTTGTTGTTGAAAACAATCCTGATTATCTTATGGCAGCTGTTTGCCATGTATTTTGAATATTATCTTGTTTCTTTTCTGACTGTAGCAACATAATTATAGTAACATGAAGATTTCAGATTGCTTGATTAATAAATTTTTGTTCAAAAAATACAGCTTTTGAAAGTTGCATTTCTATTTCATTTTCTCTTCTCTGCTGAATTTAAAGCATGATTATAAATTTTCTTAAACTATAGATTGCCTCAAAATTATTTTTTAAAAAATACTTTATTTTTGGAAGTTAGCACTTCATTGATAGAATTGACTCCATTTGGCTTCATTAGCTTTTAATTTTGAGAAAATATTAATTTGTTTTACATAGAGAAAAAGTATGAAAATTCCATCTCTTTCATTTTAATAATAGCAATTTTTATGATATGATCAATGATGGTTTAATTGGAAGTAAATGAAATGTTCTTACTTTCTACTCAAATAATTTTAATTTATAATGTTTCTTAAATAATAAATTGTTCTTTATCGCTAATTAGCACCATAAAAATCAACACAGCAATGTTTTTAATTATTCATTATGTAGTTTTTGCTTTAAAAGAAATCTCTTATTCATTTTCCAGGTCAGCAGTTCAGACCAATCAGTGAGTGGAAATATTGTGTCCAAAGAAATAGCTATTATTGCTAATGCAAATGATAATGGTGCAAAATATCATTGCAAAACAACCAGCAAAGCTTTAGCAGAACCTTTGGTTGTTACAATCACTCTCACCGTGTACTGTAAGATTTTAGATTTCGAATGCTTCTTAAAAATTTTATTTGTATAAAAAATTATTTAAAAAATAAAGGAATTTTGTATTTTATATCAATAACAAATAAATTGAAATTTATATAGTTATTTTTAAATTTAGTTTGAGTATATTTTTTTATTGCTAAAAAAATGATCTCTATTGAAGGATATTTTTGTTCAGCTTCCATTTTAGGTTAAAGAATAAAAATCAAATGATGTTGTGTATAGAATTCATATTTATGATTAATATAATAGCTATTTTGATTTGATTGACATACCATTATATGCATTTGCTTGGAATTTCTCAAAGAAAAAGTGTTTCCAACATTTCGAAATAAGCTTTTTTTATTTTGCATTTATTTAACTTTACTGTAATTATCTTTTCTTTATTTATTAAGTCAAAATTCATTTTAAAATATTAGAAAATATGTAAACGATACATATATTCTTTATTTTTTTAATTTATGTTTTCTTTCATTATTGAATTAAAAATGTCTTACTTGAGTTGTTCAGCAAATATATCATGATATTGATTCCTGTTCTTTTTCATTAGCTTATATTTAGTTATATTTTACATATTCTTATTTTATTAAAAGTTATTGATACAGCAGTAAATATTAATTGTGTTTGTCAAATTAGTAAAAAAAATTTCACTTTGTGTAGTGAGTATTTTTGTTTTGTTTGATATATCTATTCATGTGCTTGTTGTGTCATTGGTTAATAGAAGATTAATTGTGGAAAGATATGTTGCATGTCTCTATCGTAGACTTGATATTAAATTCATGTCAAAAATTTGTGATTCTGTAAAATAGGAATGTATTTCCTGCTTAAATTTTCCCTCCCTCTCTTTCTCTTATAATTTTATATTTAAATGCTATATATATTATTCTGTTGGTTTAAAATTTCTTGGCAAGTCTGTAACACCTTTGCTAGACAACATCTAGATTTATACTTAAAAGTTTTTTGTATTTTTGTGGCATATTACTACTTTTTCTGTTTCTTTATAATGTATGAATACTGTATATAATGTTAAAGTTCCACCTGTTAAATTTTTAAAAAGTTTTAAATTGTGTAATTTTTTAAATAATTTTTAAAATTTTTTTCCATTAATTATTGATTTTGATAATATTACATTAGGAATGTTTTTTCTAGTTGCAATTTATGTACCATTCCAAAATAAAGAATGATGGAATACATGTTATGCTGTATTGAATTTCACAAGTCTCTTGTCATTATTAATTCTAGTCAATAATTAATTCTAAAAATGTATATTATCCATTTAAACAAATCTACCATGCACCAAAATTATAAAATCAAAATAATTTTATGCCATTTTCAAAATATTCTACATTTATTTCAAACTTATTATATGAATAAGAAATTTTTAAAATTTTCTACTTAAATTATTTATTTTAAAAATATTTTTCATACATTTCTCTATCTTCCAGACTTTTTATTTTCTTTGTTTATAACTGTAGTTTCGATTTTTTTATGACTCCAGAGAACTTCATATTTATGTAATTAAAAATTATGTATTGATGAGATATAAACTTAAATGTTTTGAATTTTATTTTATAGAAATTATTGAAGAGATTCTAACACTAATATTATTTATAAAATACATTAGTTTTTTTTTCTTTCAAAAGCCACCATTCATTATGTATGTTTGTTTCATTTAAATATTTTCATTTAATTATTCTGTATTAATATTTTTGCTTTTACAGTTCTTATAAATAATTTTGTAAATTCTAAAAGCTGTTCTTTAAACTTTTGTTTCAGTATTCACCATAAAAATAATATAAGTAGTAAAAAAAACTTTCAAATCAATTTTTAAATTTTTGACATATTATTCAGTGCAGCCCTTAATTAATATTTTATGAAATGCCGATTCTATAATTTTTTGTACTGATCCTTATTGCTCTTATATTCAGAAAAGTGTGAATGGGCATTGATTTAATATTATTTTTATCTAGTTCCTCCAGTCAGCTTGCAACTTAAACTGAAGCCTAAAAAACCTAAAACTGGATCTGAGGTAATTTACTGCAAGGATTTAAAACATTTTTCCCTGAGTGTTAAATGATAAGTCTTATTCTTTAGGACAAAGGTTTTTATAATGTTATGAATAGATTTAATTTATTATTTTAGGTCCGTCTTATTTGTGAATCCTCCAGCAGTAATCCAGCTGCTAATATAACATGGTGGAAAGGGAAAAAGAATGATATCCAATTAACTCCTATAACTGTTTCTGTATCCCCTTCTGCAGAAAATGGAGGTTTCATTACAAAGGCCATTTTCACTATGGAAGCAACTCCTGATGATGATGATTCTATGTGTACATGTCAGGCAACTAATGAAGAGATTCAACAGAGTGTGCATGATACTATCATTTTAAATGTATTTTGTAAGTAAAAACTGTAATATATGTTAAATAACATCTGAAAAATCCTTAGAGGACAGATTTCTAATAACATCCTTGTTTTTTCTCATTACCTGCTCCTTTAAATTCATTCACATATCACTTCTTTTCTTTTTCAAAATTTCAAAATTTCTTTGATGAAATCACCATTCCTTTAAAAACAAATAACTGAATACTGAAATTTTCTTTTTCTATTAATACTAATGAGGAATATAGGTGTTTGAATGCTTCTCAACATACATACTTTGCAAAATGGAAGTATGAACCATGGCACAATTTTTTTTTGTTGTTGTTGGCAAGTTTTGAATAGAATTTTAATTCAAAATTAATCAAGATTTCAATATTTTTTTTACTATAAGTTCTAAAAATAATAATGCACTAAAATTACTTGCATCATTTATTTTTTTAAGCTGTTGTTTCTTTATCAAGCCTTTTTAACTAACATGCAGTTGTTTTCCTTAAATTTTGATTTTCGTTTATTTATTTCTTATTTATTATACCAATAAAATTCAATCAGCTTTCTTTGTTTTATCAAATATTTTGACTGTTGAAAATAAAGAAGAAAGATTCTGTTAAATGAATAGTTTGCTGAAAGAACAGAAAATAAATCACTCTTAAAATTATACTTTTAGTGACATTGTAATGTCATGGGACTTGATTCTATCAGAAAAATTCATTATACAGTAAACAAATAAGTATTGATATAGCTTAGCCTCTATCAAGATTTTATGCTTAAAAAATATTGTATTGTGATAGCCATTAACAAATTTTACATGATATATTTAAATGAAATTAAATATTACCAATATTTAAGCAATTGTCTTCTAAGTTTTATTAAGTTTAAATATCAGTTTTTGATAATTTCTTTAAATTCTGGGATTATCAACAGAACACATATATCTGTGGAAATAGAATATAAACATCAATGGGATTTTACTAGTTTTAAAATTGATTAAATATAAATTGCCCCATTATGGCAGAGCCCTGTAGAAAGAATAGAAGGAAGAACTGAAACTTTCTAAATAATGTAATAAATTTCAGTTTGCAAACTATATTTTACACTTTAATACATTAATTTACATGCTTTCTATATAAACAATTCTAAAAAAATGTTTATGGATTATTTGTTATTGTCTTTTTTCTTTTGCCTAAAATGCCAATGGGAGTAAGAATCCCAGCTAATAGAGCCAACAACATATGTATGCCTGACACCTCTGAATTATATCCTAATGCCATCCACAGATTGCAATTAGTACTAATAATTATGAGTATGAGATTGAGCTGCCTAAGACATTTTTGTTGAAGAAAGTCTTCCAAACAACAACAACAATAATAAATGGAAGAATTAATAAAATTTTTAAGAATTAATAAAATAGAAATCTGTCTTAATGTTTTTTATTTTCTTTTAACAAATATATTTCTTGCTTCCAGATAAACCTATTTTTACTGTTTCCGACTCTGTAACATATGAAGTAAAGGAAAATGATACAAAAGTAATTGACATGAATGCTAAAGCCAATCCAGATAAAATAACTTATCAATGGAAGAAAGGCGATGAAGTCATTGAAGAAGGTCCTGTGCTTAATATCACATCTGCAGAAAGATCTCATTCTGGTGAATATTTGTGTGTAGCTTCAAATGATATTGGAGAATCTACCATTACTGTGATTCTTAAAGTATTATGTAAGTTTGTTACTTGTTGTAAAAATACTTGTAAAACATATATGTTTTGAATTCTTAATTTATGTGCTACTCAATAAAATTCTTTTGATTGACTTCGTAAAAAAGATAAATTTTTCTGTCATTGTTTAGATAATTTGAAACCAAAACCCTCATAATATATTTATTCAAATATCATTAAATCTGTATAAACGAGAAAGTTATTGTTTATTTTCAGTAGTTTTTTTAATAAAAGAAAATTGTTTGAGAAGGGAAAAATTCTTGATTATTTTAAAGGAAGATTTCATGTTGCCTTTGGATAACCTTGAAAGTTAAAATGTGTAAAATTTTCTCATTTTGCTTCTGAGGAAATTTTAAAATTTCACCAAATTCTATTTTAGCAAGACAAATTTCTCTTTCTTTTTTATCTGGCAATCTTGTTTATTCACTGGTTTGTTGGCAGGCAACCAATTATCCATCTTATCTATCTGCTATCCGATTGTATTGACAGAAATAAGTCTAAATAATCACGAAACTGCAACATTTCTTTCTACAATAGATCCTGCAGTTATTTTGAAGCCTGCAGATGAAAAAGACGAGAAGATCATCATTGCAGAGCCTGAGTCTAATGTAAAATTGGAGTGTTCTGCAGATGGATATCCTTTGACAACAGATACTATAAAATGGAAAAATATTCCAAACAGAGCTGAGGTCATCGCAAGTAGTAACGGAAAATCTATTCTGAGTGTAAAGAATGTGACTCAAGATATTTCTGGTTCTCTTACCTGTTCCGCTGACAATGGCATAGGATCAGCTGATACATGGAAGATAATTTTACTAGTGAAACGTAGGTAACTTTCTAATTTTAAGATTTTATAATGTTTCACTTTTTAAAATAATTCGATTTTTCATTTAACAATGCTTATAGTTCCCCATACTATTAGCAAACTGTGACATGTGATGAAAAAATTATTCAAAACTTTCTTTAAGCTAAGCCATATAATTTGAAGTTATCAATTTTGGCATTTATATACTTTTTGGTTAGTGGATATGAAAAGGCTTTTTTAAAATTTTAATTACAGTTCATCAAAAGTTTAACACCATTGCTCAATAATTGTGAATAATTTTATTGCACATGAGAATTAAATTCTTTTTATCCCCCCCCCCCCTGAAAAAAATTCTTTAAAGATCAATTCTTTATTGATGCCAGTTTGAAAAATGCTGTTTGATCTTTTTATTCCAACATCATTTTTTTCTTTAATTTTTTTAAGTATTTACAAATATTTGTTACAATAACCTTCATTGTTCTAATTAGCAAATATATTCTCATATGTGCTAAATAAATCCAATAAATTGTTGTTATGCACATGAATGATGCTGTAGTTCTAGGAATAACTTTAAAAAATAATGATAGATGAATCTAGCTTAAAATATTTTCATATGAATTTTTGCAGAAAACTATTATTTTTTCTAGTATGACAAATAGTTTTTCCAAATGTAGGTTTTTTTTATTCCTTTTGAATTAAACTAATAATGAATAAAGATATTTTCATATAAACATGACAAAATGTTCTTGTTTTTAATAATTATTTAATTTATAAATATCATTGTCGTATTTAGTATTTCTTAAAATAAGTAAAATGAATTATTAAAACATTAACAATTTTATTAGACTGAAAGGCTTAAAGTATTGTATTTAGGTGAGCTTGAAATTTCATTTGCATTTAAATTAGTCATAGAATTTAAAAATATCAATGCTAGGAAATATAATCATCAGCTTATTGCAGAAGTTAGTTGAATTATATTTTTAATGTATAAGAAGTTTTTTTAAATTGTTTCTTTTCACTTTGTAGATACAATATCTCTGATGTTTGAAATCATTGTATTACTGAAGCATCTGATTTTTAATTTAAGAGCCTTATTAACCTGGTTTAAAAAGCTGTATAAAAGGAATGGTACGTTTTCCATACTCTAATCAGACCCTGTCAATGACATTATGAAGGATAATATTCACAATATTGCTAGCTCAGTGTTATCTGACAGAATTAATAATTAATTAATTCTTTTATTTTGGATCAAATTCTTTTATATACATATTAGGGATCACATATTTTGGATCAAATTCTTTTATATACATATTAGGGATCACATATTTTGGATCAAATTCTTTTATATACATTACAGTTATATCAGATTACATTATATTAATATGATTTTGAATTCTTTATATGCTCTTTTATCAACTTATTATCTGTAAAATTATTCAATAATTTTTTTTAGATGAACCAGTTATCAAGAGCGCTGAAAATAGTACTGTATTCAGTGATCGTGGTGTAACTGCCAAGTTATATTGTACAGCTGAGGGAATACCTGATGTGACATTTTCTTGGACATATGAAGGAGTGGTTATATCTGATGACAATTCCCGATTTAAGAATGATATTGTTAAATTGGACTATATTACTTGGCAAGGTATTTTGACTATAAAGAATGTTGAAGCCAAGGACTTTGGAGAGTATATATGTGTTGCCAGGAATGAAATTGGATTTGAAACAATTAAAGTTTCTTTCCTTCCAGATAGTAAGCAAATTGTCATTTTAATTCAAATAATAGCTATTTAACACCTTATACATTTAATGCAACCTATCAAATTACTTAACATTCCTTATACTCTTAATCATTATTAACGAGTTGTAATGTTTCAGGTACTCCTGATCCACCCATCATTGTACGAATTCTGAATACTTCCAAGAATAGCCTTCTGGTGACTTGGGTCCCTGGTTTTGACGGAGGTCATAACCAGACTCATTGTATCCGCTTTAAATCTGTCATAGATCCTGCTTATTCTTATATTGATGTTCATCCTCCTGCTACTAATTCTGTATGGATTTCTGGACTCAAATCAGGACTTGAATATGAAGTGGCAATGAAGTCTGTTAACATCAAGGGTTCAAGTCCTTACACAACAGCAATTGTGAAAGCAATGACTCTTGGTAGATTTGGCTTCTCATCTTTGTTTCTTATTTTATATAAATTCCTTTAAGGATCAGTGCAAAATGCTTGATAATACTTTTCTAGCTCTAATGAATAAACAGCATAGAAAACAAATGACAATTCATTTTAAACCGGACAAAGAATCACCACCAAGTTTTTATTTCTATTTTTATTTTTTCATATATGAGACATAAAAGGAAAGGTATTGAAAAAAAAAATTGACTTTGAGATTTTCATTAATTTGTGTATATATATATATATTTGAAATTATTTCTGTTGAGGAAAATCCATTCAGCTCAAAGGATGAAATGTGGTATACCGTGCTTTCTTTTAATATGAAGATTTTCGTTAATTTTTTTTTTTGACAAACATGATTTTTTAAAATGAAGAATGCTAGTTGATAGAAAGGTTTTATGCATGATTTTTTAAATAAAAGATCATTTGGAAAAATATTGGATATAAAGTTATATTGCAACAATTGATCTGAAATCAAAGGTAATCAATATTACTGGAGAACCAGCTAATCACTTGAGGAGACTAGTTACGAATAATTAGAATTCTAGGAAAACTGTTGTAATAAAATCTTTGTGTTGAAATATTAAAAAAAATTCAAAATATTTCGAAATTCGTAATGAAATATTAGATTTATAAGAAAATACATCTTTTATTTTATTTGCACAAATGAACAGTTCAGTTCACACCAGAAGAATTTCTGTCTTAAAATTGGTAATGAAATTTGTATGAAAATTTTATATACATACTGAATTATAAAATACTAATAGCAATAGGTGACATTTAATAATGTGGTAAATAAAAAAAAATTGTTGCTGAAAAAATTAACACCGATTTTAATTATAACTATTATAACTAGTTAAAAATATGTAGGTATTATGAGGCAAGACTTTGCAGCAGCCATATTGGTTCAAAATATCAGTAAAGCAGATGTTTATAAATATTATAATGACCAAGTGAATGTAAATGAACATTATTACTTTTATTTTAGGAAATATCAGTTTTGTCATATTTTACAATTCATAGAATTTGTATTTTCTATAAATATATCAAACTACTCTGATTCCTTCTCTGTATAATAGTTTTAGGCAGCTGCCTTTTCAGAAATCCACTATTGCTAATTAGTATTTTAATACATGGTTAGAAGTATTTTTTTTTAAATGAATCTGAGTGGGAAAAAAAGTTGTATCCAACAGGCTTACTTAAAAGAAGGATAATATCATGATACATTATTTATTAAAATTAATTATTGAAAAAAAAATACCATTGTATTATATAAAATGCATTATTGTTGTATTCCAGATTCCAAAGCGTTAAATGGTGTTTCAAGACATGATCGTGACTTAAGTATAAGCTTTATGGAAGTATTAGCTGGTAGCATAGGAACAGTGTTTTTTCTGTTGCTGATTTTTAATATTGTGCTTCTAGCTTTGTATTATCATAAGAAAGACCATAAAATGAAAAGAAAACATTCAGGTATTAATGATGATATTGTTTTACAAATTGAAATAAATTATTTGCACTTCTATCTTATAAACATGAATGACATATATAATGAAACCATTCAATTTAAAATCATTTATTTTTAGATGCATCCATGTCAAGCTCATCTGACCTTGACAATTATTCAAAACCTGAATCTGAAGAAACAACATTTACAGAATATTCATCTGATACTTTAAAAGGCAATACTATATCATATGATACTATATCTGTCCACGATTCAGACATGGTAAGGGCTTTAACTCCTCTATCTATGAAATTTCTAGTTTTCAGATTCTTTAAACTAAAAATGTTTTTTGCTTAAAACTTGTTAACAAAATATTAAAAAAATTATAGCTGTCAAAAAATGCTGCATTTTGATGAATATTCACGTTTTAGAATGCATTGAATTGAGAAAACTTGTTTTTGAATTATGCTTGTCGCTCTACAAATCGATTCAAAAACAAATTTCGCTGGAGAGATAAAATTTAGTATTTAACCCTAACTCTAAATTTTTGAACAGAGGTATGTCTGTTCTTATATGTGTGAAGATGATAGCTTAAAAAAATGGAAACAGGTAGATACATTTGGTGCATATCATTAAAACTGTGGAAATGTTTTAAATTTTATATTAAATCCACCATCGGGATAGCAATTTGACTGCTTGGTATTTCGAATGTTTGGTGGAAAAAAAAAAACTGCAATGACTTTGGTAGGGGAAATTAAGTATGCTTTCTTGTGATCAAAAGTATAGATTTATACTAAAATTAAGTTTATCTTTTGAAAGGAAGACATTCAAAATTCTTACTTAATTTTATTCATTTTACTATGAAACACATATTTTGCATCGCAATTCTTAGAAGTTGAATAGGATAACGAAGTCTTTCTTCTAAATTTGCTGTGATTTTAAAAGATTTGTTGTAACTCTAATCTCATAATAAGTTCAAGAGGCTGGATTTTTATGAGAAGACCTGGTGTGAAGAATATATATTAGCTATGTGTGTGTGAAGAAATGGCGAGAAAAATGCTACTGCTAATTTCCCATCATCTTAAAAGTGATACAAGAAAGCTTTTTATTTTACCTGACTTTCATTGCTGTTATCTATACTATCATTAAAACTAATTAACAATTTGTATGAAAAATTTCTACATTCTCTAATTTGATCACATATTGAATTGCCATTCATTTGGCATCTTTATATGTATTTATTATTTGTATAATATGTTTATGTTACATCAAATGAATCGATAAAAGTGTGATTTTTATAGAATGCACATACAAGAATCATTCATTTGTCTTATTATTTAATCAATTCAATTTGTTCAAAATTGACGTTTTTCAGAAACAAAATAATAATTTCAACTAGGAAATAAAACGAGAATGAGCATTTAAAAAAAAACTGGTTGATGTTTTCCATATCTGTCTTAAAACAGAAAACTGTCTGTTGTTTTATGCTGTTAAATAAAACAACAAAAATTAAGTGTACTAAGTAATTAAAACGAAAAACTTTCCTCCTGCAACTGCCTTAAACTAGATTTAAGTATGCAATATCATCACCAAACTCGGATCTTTCTATAGCAATAATTTTCCATTGTATTGTAAACTGATTTCTTTTTACTATTCTATAATCCTTTTTTTTTTTTTTTAAAGATTGTACATGTTTTGCAAGTTCATAATGTTTGGCGTGATTTGGCCATTGATGTTTAAAAACCAATATTATACACTTTTGTTTTACCTTTACTGTCTCAAATTGAATAAAATTCTCAAATAGCTTATTCAAATATAGTATTAAAAATTCAGATTTAAAATTCAATGTTATCTAAAATATGAATTGTTTTTACACAAAACATGTACTAATATCAATTTAAAAAAAAAAATGCACAGAATTGTATTAGGATTTGCATTTAGGCACGCATGTCAGTCTAGGAGAGTGTGTTATTTTTCCAACTTTGATTTCATAGTTTTAATCAAAATCTTATGAAACTCTGGCAAATACATATTGTAAGTTGAATTTAAACCAAAGAAAAATGGAAAAAATATCAGTTTTCATAGGATTAATACTTGTAACTTATAATTTTCGAACTTAATTGGTAACTTTCTGATCAGACCTCTTTTTTATTCAATAGATCCTCAACTGGCTCAACCATAGAAACTGACATAACTTTTTTTTTCAACTTTCTTATATTGTTTTATCGATTAAAAAGTTTTCATACTAAGGTATATAATAAAAATATCATGATTTTTTTATATCAGCAAATCATTTTTTCTCTAATTTTCATTAAAAGAGAGAAATTATCATCAAAGTAAATATTACTAAATAAACCACAATTGTGTTCTACCCTTAACAAAAAAACACGCAATATTCATCACGTTTTTATTTTCAACTTAGATTGAATTATGTTTAAACACAAAATTTATTCACCAGTTAAAAATAAAACCCTTCTTGATGAGAATATTCAGTTTAATTCTACCTTAATATGCCCCTTCAGTTTGCCATGTATGGTAATCCAAACAAGCAAGAAGAATACTTCTTCTAACACCATCATTTTTTTATTTGTTTACTAATTTTTTTTATCTTGTTGAATTGCATATCTGCTATTTTGGTGACTTGGCATTGCTGGTAAAGTAGACGATGGGGAAGTGAACATTAAAGTAGTTTTAAACTGAATATTCTTCAATCTTTAAAACATAATTCCTAATACGTTCGTTTTTTACAGAAATCCGATTCATACTCTTCTTCTGATGAAATAGAAACTTCACTACCATCTGACACATCCTCTACAGTAAGGTACTATCAACCACAACATGTTTATAGTGACTTTATTTAAATTAAGCCAAATTTATACAACTGCATACTTGACTTCTCATCAGTTTAGAAACAAACAAAAAAAAAACTTTATTTTTCTATTTAATTTTATAAAAAAGGACATATGTTCTCTCTGATAATCAATATTACGATTTTTTTATATTGATCATTTTAAGTATCTCTCTTTTAAAACTCATGAATCAAATTAACATGCTGTAATCAAAAATTGTATTTTTGTGTTTGCAATTTGTGCATTTTTTGTACTAATTTTTTAGATCAATAAATTGTTTTATCTTTTTTTTTGAGTTGGATTCACTTACTGAAATACAGAAAACTCTGAAGTAATTATAATATGGTGCATTCTTACAGTTTGGGATTACCGTTTTGTTACTGGATTAGATTTGTTCTTTTTTTCATGGATTCATTTTCGTTCAGTATTAAAACCATATTGAAGTATAATTTTCTGAGCTAAATTGAAACAAATTGCAATCCATTGTACAACATATTATTGTAAAATCATTGATTTAAAAAGATATAGCATTATAATTTATTCTGTAATGCTTTGCAAATCAACCATAAGTTTTTTTTTTCTTTTAAATTCCATAACTGTATCAACTTGTTTAATGCATAAAGATGAACACAGTATAGTTGGACAATTTCATAACTAAACAACTTTTGAAATATAAGTTGCAAATTATCCCTTCAGTAATTGGTGATAATATGTCTTATATTTACGGACATAGATCTTGGTTTTCAAACCCACATTCAAAGGAATTGTAATTCTTTAGCGTTCTTTCTATAATCAATTAATGATGGGAATGTAAATGGTACTGAAACGACGAGCGGACGTTTGTGATATTATTAAACTAATTTCATTGTGTCAGTGCTACAAAGCTTCTTCAAAAATAGTAGCAAAATGCATTAAAAGAGAAAAGCGCTTTGCTTCTGGCACTGCACTGTGGTTCGATTGAACATGTTCTCAGGCATAGGTCAAAAACTTGGTTATCAGTGGAAAATTCGTAGCGTTATAATGAGCAAAATCTAACATTTGTAAAAAAAGTAAATTGAAAAGTAATATGCAATTAAAATGGCTGGTAAAAGTATCTCATAATTATGTGTACCCTTATTTTTTGCCATATGATTGTACATAATAAATCCTTCTTTTTATACTTAGAAATTTATGACCAGCATATAATATTTTAACTTGCAGAAGGCGCGCCTTCTGAACCAAAATGAAAGATTGCATGTATTCTTATAAAATTTTAAGTGGTTAATTATTAAAATTAGGTTGCATTTGGAGTTTTCATGTGATTACACGTCATTTACATTTTCAAAATCTCGTTCTACTTTTCTTTTCAACATTTTAAATTTTAGCTCGTTTTGTGAAAAAAAAAGTATGTTAGCAAACTTTCGTAGATATCTCCTTCTAAGCTGTTTTCTTAGTTTGCTAAATAAGTAATGTTCTTATTGATAGCAGTTACATTATTTTAGAAGACAGCAAAAATTTATGTTAATGGTCGTACATATCCCTGAAATACAAAATGTAAAATTATATTTACATTTCGAACTGTAAACGAAGCTTGATTAAAAGCTTTTTGAAAACTAAAAAATAACCAAACTTTTGCTTTCATAGTACCTTGTAGTAAAAGATAAAAAATAAAATTATTCGCCAATATATTCCTCGTATGCGCGAGTTCTCTGGAAGGTTAAACAACTAATATAATAGCATCGAAATTGATATTTTTCTCCTCTTCTGTAAACAAGATATAAAAATTTACACAAGATGTCACAATACTGCGAAAAATGAGCTAGAACAAATATTGTTACGCTTATAGAGAATGTAGATATGATGGGAAGGCATTTTCGAATGATAACACACAAACTTGATGAATCGAGAGGTAGTTTGCGCAACTTCTGCATTGTCGGAAGAAAGATAAGATAGAAGCTTCAAATGATGAGTATTTTCTGTTTTCTTCCCTCGAACTTGCATTGAATAATTCTCGTATATTTGGTTGTATAATTATACAATGAATCACATAATTATACAATGAATATGAATTGATTTGAATGAATTGTATAATTATACAATGAATCTGTTATGCCCACATAGATGAATTTTACATGACTGAGGTTACACTTCATTTAATATAATACATTTATTTGTCAAATAAAAACACTAAAACAGTCTATTCTCTATTAGCATACAACAATAGTTAGCTTTGCATACTCAGGTAAGGTAGATGATGATAATATGGCAACATGGCGGATTCGATGCGATTTTAAAATTCAGTAGAAATGCATTAATTGAAAAAAAGTAAAGAAAAATGGACAAACCATTTGCACTATCTATATTATTTTCTAAAAAAAATGTTTCATGAAATTTTTAATCTAAAAGTAAAAGCAAAAATTATGTTTAAAACTTAGTTGGTATATGGTACTAATAAACATGGATTTTTCATTTTTTCTTCCTACTTTGGTTTAGTCATCATAATTTTAGTTTGAAATAAGAGAGGCCATATTCTCAAGCACCATACATTCATTAACTAAAATACAAGAAAGTAAAATGAAATAAAAATCATATGTCAGCAGAGGGATCCCATTCTAGATCCACAGTTTCTGTTTTGGGTGTCACTTTGGCGTACGAAAATTGTTTCTTGGCGCGAACATACAGACCAAGGCGAGTCCTGGAACATACTATAGATGAAGCGGTTATAATGACCAGTCCAAACACAGCCAACGCGGAGATGCTGAGGATGAAAGCTGTGAGGGCCCACCTGCCCTGGCATTTCAACTCCGTTACGTCAACGGTACTGAGAGGACGACCTCGTAAATGTAGTGGGCTGTCACACCTGAATATAAAAGTCAGAAGTTATTAAATGGTTATTCGCAGTTCCTCCGTAATTATTTAAATCGATTCGTCTTCGCCGTTTAGCAAAATTCTTCACGACCTTGATTTTGAAATGAATATATTTTTTCCCTCATGAGATGAAATTTCTGTGCAAAGAGATTTTTTTCGACTTTTATTTTTATTGTTTTTAAAAAGATCTTTTGATTTCTTATTTGTCAAAATTCATACAAAATCAACTTAATCGGCAAGCTACGAAAAATGACAGTTCATAAAAGACGTAGAAACTGTAAAAGATCATAGTTGTCAAATTTTCTACACATCGATGAAAATATTTTGGTCACTGATTTGCAATACCTTATGGATCATGATATATTGCAATGTGATCAAATTGTAATAGTGACATTGCATTGGTGATGAAAGTGATAGCATAGGCAGTATTTACCTTTACAGGAACCTTTACACGAAAAAATGCTATTTGCACTTGGTTTAATACAAAGCACTTTATATCTTCAGGAAAATAATGATATAAAAAGTGAGAAAATTTACAGATCGCTGTTTAAAAAAATGGCTTTAAAAAAAAAAAGTTTAGTTTAGAATTTGTAGACAAGAAGTCATCGATTATATTTGTTACCGTTTATTAACTAAAATTAATTTCTATTTAGTGAATTATCTTCATGACAAAATTCTAATATAATATGATGAGATTTCATTAAATAGATTTTACTATAACTAACTTCATACTTTCATTTAACTTGACTGCTTTATAATGATAATAGGGCTGCGTTGGCCTGGTGGTAAGATCTCGGCTTCGGAACCGGAAGGTTTCAGGTTCGAGACTCGATTCCACCGAAGACCCGTCGTGTGAGGGGGTCTCTTGCACGTTAAATCTGTCAGGCCAAACGTCCTCCCTCTGGTGTGGTGTGGAGAGGGGGGTGCCAGTTCAGGTGTCGTCCTCGTCACCTGATCTTGGTTCAAAATTACGAGGTCCGTCCCAAAATAGCCCTCGTGTTGCTTTAAACGGGACGTTAATATAACTAAACTAAACTTATAATGATAATATATTATTTTATTATTTACGGGTTACATTATTTAATTATTTTTGGATTACATTATTTTAATATTTTTCGAACTTATCTATCAGTTAATTAATCCATTTAAATTTGGATTTGATATGAATAGCGTCATTTTGTAAAGAATTTGTAGGAAAACTAATACTTAGAGATTCCATGATTCCATTTATAACAACTGAATGTAAATTGGAGTTAAATAAAATAAAAGTTGTTGTTTTGGTTTAATACTAAAAGCACGTTATTAAAAGTTATTTTTATTAATCTTATTTTTTTATATATATCTCTCTTATGTATCGTTTACCATAGTCATAGTGATATGATGTATAAACAGATCAAAATTCTTAATTAAATAATTTTTAGTGCTCCAGGGACCTAGGATTTAGAGTTTTTCTTCTACCTCTCCCTTTTTTTCCATTGCCACTAGTACTTAAACAGACTAAGGAATGAGATAAGTGAGAAATTTAGACTAACAAATGGAAGGTTATATCATTCATTTCTCACTTAAACTCTCCTACAAATCATTGGTAACAAATTTAATAACAAGCAATGAGTTTTTTACTATGATAAGAATATCTGTGCATTTCTTTCAAGTGAAACATATGGAGCCCATTTTTCTGAAAGCAGATTACCTCCATCATTGAATCTAAATCTGACTTTTACCTCTGATATTGTGCATAATGTAGTGACCCAAGGTTGCTTCAATCATTTTTAAAAAAATGCCATGTTTATTTTTATCATGTGTTTGCTATTATACAAAAGGCCACTGCTGCCGAATATCCATCTCTGAGAACAATATAAAGCATGCGAAAAAATCCGGATATGGTAATTGTGATTATTTGTTTTGTCAGTTCATAAAGAACCAAGTCTATTCATCTCAATTTCCACAAACTTGAATGAGCTTCAAGGATGCATCCGGGCAGTTGTGACCTCCAATAGGTAGTATATTCTTCGAACGATGTGGCTGATCAAGATTATGAATCTCGAATGCTGCTGGCGTGAGACCTACTTACAAATGTGTTATTGAATTTGCGAGAAGAAGAATACAGCATACAGCACACACATACTCACGTATTTATAAATCGATTCTGTAAATGCAGTCTGAACACTCATTATAACAGTACAAATCTTTCCTAATTTTGATTTCATGCTTTAAATTTGAATGAGTACTGCTACGGACTTCACTGAGTTCGCTTGAAAGTGTGTGTATGGTGTGAGATCACAATCAGCAGACCTCAGTATAAAACAATTACGATGCTTATTTACACAAAGACGACAGATGTATACAACCGAGACGAATTCATAGCTGCATATAACAACAACAGTAGCTCTCCCACAAGTAGAAATCGACCACAGCACACAAAGCTGCCAGACAGAATTCAGCTGAGAGGGAATCCTCGGAGCTTTGCTCTACGATCTCTCCAGACGGTTGAAACACTCCTCTGTCTCTTCTCGCTTTAGCTGCCGACTTACTACTTCACACAACAGGCTACTACACACTACATGACAATTTATCTACACTAGATAACAGGATTCACTGCTCACAACTCAGTTCAGCAATAGCTTCACAAAACGCCGGCACTCCCCCGTTGCTTCACTATCATCTCGAAGACTTGTTGCTTGTTGTCGATTTCGACTACGATTCACCTCGACTCCTTGCAGCTTAAGACCACCTGTCTTTTATAGCTCCTGGGATGCGGGTCCAGAGTCTTCTAGGCCAATTAGGCTATATCGATTCCTAATGGACGGATCGTGAAAATTATCGATGTTTCTAGCATTATCCATTTTTTCGCCAAATGGTCACCAAGCTTTGGGATCAACGGCTCGGCATCCAGTAGCATCCAATACAGATGACTGTAAATCATTCTTTCCGATGGTATATCAACTATACTGGAAAGCAGATTCGTAACAGTATAGAAAAACAGTATCTGTTAATACTTGATTATATTGTGAAAATTTCAAACTGGCATTATTCTTACCGATTCAATTTCAGTCAACACTACACTGAACTTTAAGCAATCAATGTGAATAGTTGAAATGAATAACACTAATGATTTTAAAGTTACATCGCTCACAATTCAAGAACTATTTATAATTCTATGTATTATTAACATTTTGAAATGATGTCAGAAGATTCAAAATTCTATTTCAAGTATTGTCAATAACTTAAATTCTTATTATAATGCGATGAAATTCCAGAATCTTCTGATAAAGTGGACATATTTCTTTCTTTAATTATAATTACATCATGGATTTTCTTATTACATTATGAACTCATCAGGTTATGAAGAATGACTAAATTTGATTACATGTTACATACGTAGGTTAGTCAAAAAGTTAATTGTACTTCATAAAAATTTTCGGTGGAAGATTATTTTGATGAAATATTGTGTCAGCGTCGTATGACGTAACGGCTTTCATGCGACAATTTTAATTTGTCTCACAATCAGTCGCAAACATGTTTTGGCAACTGCATGGTGCAAATGTGTACAGCGATTCATTTTGTGGACGAAAATGTATAACTTCACTAATAATTTATCAGTAGGTGCTTGGAGTGTATGATGAAAATGCAATGTAACGTCAAGCTGCTGTTCAATGATGCAACTTATTTGAGAATAGACATACAGATATTGATGATGCTGTTAGTGATGGAACTACGACAAAACTCTAAAATCGTCGCTCGCTTGAATGACGTTGGTCAGGATTTCTTCGTAGAAGACATTGAAAAAAGTGAATAACACCTCTACAATTTTTTAAAAAAGGGATTAGTAATTACGGGATTTTTTAAAAAAGGGATTGCAATTAAGGGATTAGTAATTACAATTAATCCCAATAAAAGAGATTACAGATTAAAGAGATACAAATAGAGTATAGAATTTCAATTCTGTTTTGTTTTCTTAAATAATTAAACGAAAGTTTTGACTATTACCTTGATATTTCAGACCAATTTATATTCATGCATTTTCGACTCAAAGTGAAATTACAGAATTTTGTTTATAAATCTGTAAGAGATTCGATAATTTGTATTTGTGTTATAAATCTAATGACTAAGTAAGAGATCTTACACTATATTCATTTGAATCTCTATTCTCAGCTGCTTCATCCATAAAATCTTGCAATCACATTTCCAAGGATTATCTGCTAAATCAACGAAGCTCAGAGATGACCAAGATTCCATCTTAAGAGGAGATTGTAAGGTTCTGGAAAAAAAATATTTTCATAAACAAGAATGACTTCTAAGATCATGTGAATAATAGCTATATTTTGGGCATTATTATATTAGTGTTTTACTAACAATCTCCGGAATCGAAGGGAATGGTAGGTTGATGCCCTCACCAAAGTCTCCCGCGAGTTGGATCAACCAAATTTACCTCTTTAGATGATGATACTAACTCAGTAGCAAAAAGCAGACTTTTTAAGCAAACTTTCAAAAAGTCCACCATTTTGTATTTCAATTGGCCCAGATACCTTTCTCCAATCATTACCAGACTACAAAAATCACTTTAAAAACATGAATATAGCACCAGACAATACTAGATACTACTCCATTTGCAAGCATTGCCCCTGATCACAATTAAGCCTAGAACACATCTTCAACTGCCCTGCCATTGCTGCTACTATCTTTGGACTCTTCGGCATTCTTACGAAGGAAGACGTTCTGTACAGCCTTCCGTCTCCGAGGCTCGCTGAGCTCGTCCTAAAGACTTTTGGGTATATTTCAATTTTTTACTATCCATAGAAAACGACGACTAACAATCTAAACAAACAAAGCTTGATTTGTACAGAATTTCTGTTATATTTTTTAATCACAGGGAAACTTCTTCAATGCAAAACTAAAAGAGTCACAGTAAAAATTCTATTCGTCCGAACAAGCTCCGATTCAAGAAAAACTGGAATTTGCAATTGTGTATATTTAGAATTATTTTTTTTTTCATTTTTTTTATTTAAAATGCCAATGATTTTTTAAATAAATTTAAAAAGCCTGAATAAATAAACAGTAAATAATTTCAATAAATAAAATAATATAAATATTCTGAATTAAAAATTTTAAGATAATAAATAACTAATTGTAAAAAATAAGCAACATACAATTCTTTGAATAGATGAAAACTAGCAACTCAATTACCATCTAAGATGCTGAAAGCTTTTTTTTTTAATTGAAGCGAAAACTGAAACTTTTTTTTTCAATTGAATGCCTGATCACGAAAAATATAGTAGGCATGAAAGTATTTAAGTAACAAAAATAATGCATAAGTCCGAATGATTTTTAACTTTTTTTTAGTTTTCTCTTCAAATTAACCAAAATTAATTTTAATTACTGACGATGTTTTGATTGGCAATTCACGAATATTCAGAGAATAATTTTGAAGAACTGAACAATTAAAAATAAAATATCAACTACGATTTCTTAAATTTAAATATAATTTTATAAAAGACTTTCTCAAAGAATAAAAATTGTAGCTACATCTTTCTTAAATAGTGATTTTTTTAACGTTTAATTTACTAAATCATATGAAATTTTTTTAATCAGTCCTAATCCAAAGCACGCTGGATACTTTGAGTCGGCTGGTCACAGAGATTTACGAGTAATTTTAATGAAATTAACTTCTATATTCCTCTTATTTCAAGATATATATATATATATATATATATATATATATAAGAATTATTTATAATATAGAATTTATTTATAGAAAATAACCATGTACAAAAACAATGGTATACGCTTACTTGCTTCAAATTGACTGAGCAAAAACAGGACTGATGAGCAAGACGATTTCAAAGAACAAATGTAAAAGATCGCTTCTAAATGCACGATATATATAATATACAAAAAATGGCAATGAATCCTCGGTAGTTTATTTACTGTCAGTTTTGTTGGATATATAACCATAATGAAATTGAAATTAGAACTATCGCTAAAATAGCAATTATTCTGTCAGCAAATGCATCCTTAAATTTACCTCAATGCATTTTGTCGGAGATATAGCTTATCATGCGGCGTAGTTTTCACTCTCGATATTGTGGAGTTTGCACTTCCAAATGCACCCTCATCCACATACACCAGATTCGGGTTGTAGCTGCAGGAGAAAGTTTTGAGAGATGGCATGCCTATCAAAGCATCTTTCTCAATCCGTGTAAGTCGAGGCAAGTTGTTTAGGTACAACAGAGACACTTTTATGAGATGGCGGAAGTTTCCTCGGTCTAAAAAATATATAATGAAGCTCATTGATGCGATCATTATATTTTATCATTTAAATAATTTTAATATATAAGAAAATATTGTTATTCGTTAAATATGTTTGGGTAAGAATATTCATTATTAATAACAAGATTATTTCTTAGAAAGAAAATAGTTTTGCTTTAAAAAAAATCAAATGAGCATCAATTTAAGACAACAATTTTCATAGTATAGCAGAATTGTGGACTGTTGCTTTATTTAATTTAAGCAAAAAACTACGGGTCCAAAGTCATAGTAAAGTAATGCTACATGGATTTTTAGCCATTACACTACCCACTCAAAGGAACACCAAGAATACGTGGATGAGAAGTCATCAGAAAAATAAGTGGATTCTCGTTTCTATATAAGAGATAGTAATAATGTGGGGTCAAATTACCTCCATTCCAGGGTCAGAATTTATTCCCGAACAAATGGGTTGGGTTACGACTAGTGATGACTCTCAGGACTCGCTCTCGCCGGTTCTTTTTTATATTACTCAATAAAATTTCATTCCACAAATCAGATGACAGAGACTTCAGAACAGGACATTTATTTACGTGTTATCCATCCTCGCTCTATTTCCAGAGTCGCACACACGCTACAGCAAATATTTTTCTCTCTTTGGGGGCGCCACTATACAATAGTTTTGAGAGCGCTGAACAAATATGTAAAGTAGTCTCACTATATGGGTGTGAGTTTTCTTCTTAAAGATTTCGAAGAAATTATCCTATATTTATGCTTCACCTCACTTTTCATTGGCTGTAATTCCTTAATGGTTATTGAACTAAATTCGAAATATCTAGGCGGAGAAGTGGAATATTCTTTGCTAATTCTATAGGGAAAAAATGATAAGAAAAATTTAAGTAACATCTAAGATAGAAGTTTGACATACCTCCTATATATGAGGGTAGGTTATCTGCTTAAATTATTTTGTGGAAAATAACCAGCATTTGAATTTCTCTTAGAAATAAAGAGAGAAACACCCAAGAGCTTGTCCTACCATAGTAGGCAACATTTTCTTAAAGTGCCTATCCTTTCATCACTTTTTTATTAATGTTATTTAAAATCACTACCAGAAGATAGAGCCCACAACTTTCTTCCTCCGATTCTTATTTCCCAGACAAGTCATACTTTTAATTTACACAGACTTACCCAAACTTGTAAAATCATTGCCGCTGAGGTCCAGGCTCTCCAGCAAAATTGCTCGAGATAGAGCTTCTTCTGGAACAGTTTCAAAAGCATTGCTAGACAGTGATAACCATGTAAGGTACGGAGTGGGTTTGAAGATTTCGCTGGGCAATCTTACCAGTCCTGTGTCCTGAAGGTCCAGTCTCTCCAACATTGGCAGAAACCTGATCTCGAAAAAAAGAAATCACAATGCCTTTGAGTTATATAAAAGATTATTTTCAATTATCAGAACCAGAAGCGTTCTAAAGGTCATAAAATTAGCGCTCGCCAGAATTCAAAATCGATCTTTCCTATGTATAGAATATAAATTCTTATAACATTATAAAAGTTAAAAAAATTTATTATCTTTTAAATGAAACTTATATGGCAATCTTTTACACGCATAAATAATAATCAATTGTAGTCACCTGTATCTTTAACTCAAGTAATAAAATATGTGATGGTGCTTTATAGACTAGATCGTTTCACTTAGAACAACCGTATTGACACATATATACTTTAAAAATGTGCACTTCCGAACAATTTGTTTAAATTTTAGTTAATTAAATACTCAGTGACATATTGGAATTTTTTTTCTCAGAGCTATTCTTGCATCATCTTAAAATCATAAAAAAATATCTTTTCGTTGATGTTTATTTATTTGCGGTACATTAAAAATTTACAGAAACTGTTGCAGTTTTTTTTTTTTTTACTTAATTTTTAGAGATAATTTTTTAATTATTTTTCAAAGCATATTTCATGACTAAAAGAATTTAAAATCTTCTCCATTTTTACTACTAATATTTCATCTTGGATTTTTTCCATTGTTGATGATAAAGAAGGGAGGAATGATCAATATAGATTAAACTGAGTTTTTGAAAATATCTACATTCATCTACGTAAATACTTCAATACGATCCAAACAATAAGCAAAGCATCGTCAACAAATTTTTTATATTAAAAAATAAGTACATAAGTATTGTCTGATTCTGACGAGTCGGCCTGCTTGCGTAAGAATTTCCTGATATCAGAACACATCTATTTTGGTACGCAAAGAGATAAACTTTCAGATTTGACTATATTTAATTCACTCATCAAATTCACTAAAACTCTCTCTAATATCAATAATTAGGATCCTTTCGGATTCATTAGGAGCACTGGTTATGCTTGATTAAATTAATTTCCTTAGGCATAACTCGTTACACATAATTTTGTTAACTAAAGGGGAGTTTGTCTAATGATGCCGAATCCCATGAAATCATAGTATACTTAGATTTATTGACCTGGATAGAGTATTTCAAAATCCACATTTTCTTTTCCTTAATTACAATTTCTTCTTCTGATTCTTCATATAAACCTTTCAGATAATTAAAGAGAATTTTTTTTTCTGAATTTACAATTGGCGTAGTTTAGCCAAGGTTGGCTCTTGCGCCACTAAAAATCACAACCAACCGTCCAAATTTTCAACATTGGATGAAAATATCATTATTAAATATTTGATAAAAAATGAAAACGGTTTAAACTTTAATGAAACAATTAAATCTATAATTGAAAATATTACCAAAAGATATTTTCAAGAATTCATAATTTAGAAAATTTGAAAAAATGCACACTAATAAATCTCGCATCATTAAATGTTTTGTCATGTTTGAAATTTATTTGAAACTTGAAACCAAATTTGAATATTTCTGTCAAATTTTAAGCAAAATCTGTTCAGTGGAAGTTCGTCTGTCTGGCTGTTCGAATATAAATTAACAAGATGACTACAAAATGAAGAGGGCTAAATAGATAAGATTCTGTACACAGATTTAAATTCTGTAGAGTAAACACCTTTCAAATCTTGAGTCAAAACGGACAAAAGGCTACCGTCTGTTGATTTGCACTTTCAGAAACATGTTAACGAGATAATTCAAAAATTTAAGGAAATATATGAAATTAGGTATAGGATTTCGTAACTTAAATTGCAGTTTTATGTCAAATCTTCGTTTGAGTTGGTTGGAAAAAACATGTCTAAAGCATAAATTCGATTTTATGATGCTATTAACCACATGTTAGGGATTAATCACTCCTCCTCTGCCCCCCATAAAAAACAGAAAATCACTGAAAATACAAGAAACTCGCAAGTCGTTCTCTTGCATTGCAAGTTTATTGAAGAGTATGCTGGAAAATTTTGAGGAGATCCCGTTGGCTTAAAACAATATTTTGTCATCAACGAAAAAATTAAAAAATTGTTAATACTCTATATTTAAAAAATTATCATCATACATTTTTATTTAATCCATACCTAAGAATCAATTACTCGAAATGATATATTTCTTATACTTACTGGAATAGCTCTTCTGGAAGATTAAAAAGAGGATTATACTGAAGTCTGAGCTCTTGTAGCTCTGGCGTCGCTCGAAAAGCTGTGAAATTCAGATGTTGAATTAGATTGTGTCCTATTTCAAGTACTCTCAAATTAGAAAGACCGTCCAGAAGACCTGGTTCAACTTCTGACAAAAAATTATGGGAAAGCCTCAACTTCACTAAATTTCTGAAGGCTGCAAATGAGAAGTTTTCAATCTTGCTAATATTGTTGAGGGATAAGTCAAGTTCCTCAATGCTGTCACCTCTGACGAAAGTTCTCATTGCGAGTAAACTGATGCGATTGTTCTGGAAGTTGATGGACGTCAGAGGAGCATCAAATTGAAGAAAATCTGGCAGCTTGGACATGCCTCTTAGACTGCAGTCAAGAAACTCCAAATTTTGTTCTATGGGGAAAAAGGCAAATTAAGATTTATAGGATTAATTTTATTTTCTTGAAGAAAATTACTGAAGCATTATACTGCCATTTCAAATAAAAATCTGACTGTAGTTTTACTGGTTGATTAAGGGGGATAACTGAATTTTTTGTTGTAAATAACTGTGTATATTAAAAGAAATCGGGTAAAAAATCAGTTTATGGCTAGTTTTTTAATGAAAAAGAAATAAAAAAAGTGAAGAACAGGGCATATATTCTTTCATTAATCCGTTCAAACCCACCCACCCCCAAATGACTACTTATTAAAAATTTTACTGAAATATTTTTTGTTTTGTTTCTTAATGCATGATTTATTAAAGACTTAAGTCTGTCATAAAATCCCTCTTTGTTTATCAGATTTGCAAATTATCTTTTATCTTAATTCGTTGAGTGCGTTCGACGTGTATACACGTCAATCCGTTTTAGCTTTATAACTGTATATATATTTTTTATCTAATGAAAATGAAATCTTATTAGTTTTATTGTAATTATTTGCAAAATTTTCTATACAAACATTTGTATTGCATTCGAAGCATATATATGTTATCTCTCAACTTTAAAAAATGGAATTTGAGGGATTTTCAAAAATAAATTCTGCAATAAACTGGTTAAGCTTTTGCGCGTATTTACTTTGAATGTCAGAATAGTGATTAAAGGTCTTAAATATCTTGAAAACTAATGGGTAATGTATGTACTTCTCGTGTTACAAATTGTACGAATATTTTGCTCAACAGTTTCCTAAAATGTCGGTGAAAAATCGGAGGTACATGTACACTATTATGCTACTATCATTATACGTGTGGTATTTTTAGAAATCATTTGTTAGACATAGGTTACTTGTGAATGTTCGACACAAATCGAATTGAGTACCAAGTTTTTATGCTTGCTTCCTTTTTCATACTTGTCATGTATTTTTTTTCCTTTGAAGAGAGTGTAAAATATACTCATTCCCAAAGAAAAAAAGGATATATAAGAAACATCTCTTCGGGATGAGCTACGCATATGTGAGTTTGCATTTGATTCTCTTTAGGACCGATCGTCGCATTCTTGTATCTCTTTAGAAATGCAAGACCTACAGACATATGGACACGTCAGATTTTTGGAATGATATGATTTCCATTAGACGGCGCTACTAATTCGCGGTTGTTTGTTTATCTCTCTGTCTTCAAATATTTGTCTTATGCATTAATATTTCTCTGTCTGAGATTAAACTGGAGTCTGGAAAGTATCAAAGCAATTACATTTTTAGAAATATCAACAAAAACAAATGTTTCATTTTGAATGCTTCAAATGAAACATGTATTCATTTTGAAGCAGCTTTTGTGATTTATAGTCTGAATTGTGATAGGATTTTATTCTAGCAAGTATTATATTTTACTCCTCTCAGTTTCGTTTGTGTAGTTGTTACTGTGAGAGACCGAAATTGGAGAATGTCGACATTCGCTGGTGAATGTCAACACATACCAAAAACGTTGGTGAAAGACCGTACAATTGATTACATTTCTTGCACTTTCGGACCATCGCCGGTATGTGTCGACAATCACAGACAAGCTTTGGTGGAATTTGAAAAGATGATTAAAGAGCTCGAAAAGGAGATAACAGAAGGCAACGTCAACAAAGAGGTGCGGCCTAGAGCACGTTGTGTTTTGCTGGAACACAAGGTCAACAGAGAAATATTGAGATAAGAAAATGCAAATCTGCATTTCTCCTCTCCGGATACGGAGAGATGAAACGCATATTCAAGATTCACCATTAGTGCATTGTGGATGTCGACATTTGCCGGTGTAAGTGAGAAATGAGGATATCTAGCAAATATTTCGGACATACACCAAGCGACTACGTGAATGTTGACATTCACCAGCGAATGTCGACATTCTCCAGATTTCGGACTTTCCCGGTAACATAGTCATGATTAATAATAATGATAATAATTAATGTAATAATTAATATTTATCTTTCGGGGGAGTGACTAGGTATGATAATTTATGAGTAATTGATCTATGTGTTTTTACAAATGATAGTGACAAAATGTTAAAATATTTATAACAAAGCGGATGATTAAAAACTTAAAAGAGGCATAGCTTGCTCAAAGCAAGATTAAAATAAAGCATTGTCAAAGAATATAAATTATGCAATATTTATCTCTACGTTGATCTACGTTTCGAAATTTCTGTATGGCTTTGAAGCATTAACTATTACATTTTTATTATGTATTTTAAAATATTAATTTAAAATATTTATTTGTTATGTTTTACATCAATAATCTGGTGTTATTTTAAGTACAATCGATCATAATGAAATTCATCATATATCTTTTTACTTTTTTAGTATTAAATATAAAATTTTTTAATTCAAGACTGAAAGCATATATTATATTCATTATTTCAAAAAGTACTTCATTTCTATGAAAATTTTACTTTTTTACGAATTATTATTTACACTTTAATGAAATGTAAGAGACCCGTTAGACTTAGTGAAAAATTACTCTGGCTTGTACGAACTTGATTTTATCATGGGGGAGCATTTCTTTTTGCAAGCATCCATCCCAAAGCGGTTAAAAAGTCCTGGCCTAGGAATTCCTAGACCAGGACTAGGTGTCTTTCCCATGATCTGGGTATCCTGGGTTCGAATCCTGGTTCTGGCATGGTTGTTCTTTACCCTGTGTTCTGTCTTTGAGGTGTGTAAAACAGCCATCGGTAAAAAAAGGGTTGTTGTGAATGTCATCTTCATGTGAGCTAAAAAGCAGACTTTTGCCCTCGAGTGCTCAAGAGTCCTTACACTTAGAAGCTTTCAGAATGCACCTTTCTTTCTTCATTTCATTCTTTGAACACTCAGAATGCACCTTCCTGCCGTTGTAATGAGGGTGGCACATCATCATCAGGGGTTAAGAAGTGAAATTTTTTAAACTAATGATTATTTATTTACTATATGTATTGCAATTTGTTGTAAATCGATTGGCAATTGAATTGTGTTTGTATGGGATTTTATTTTAATGTTTTCTTGCTTTCTGCTGGGTTTTTTTTCCATATAATTTATTAATGTTTTTATTTATTTCAAAAAGTTTTACGCATGGTATTGTTTTTATTGAATGAACTAAAAAATCCACTGTTTCTGTAGAGTTTAGAATCAGAACACGACACGACACGGAACATTTCATACTGATAACCTGATTGCTTGTGAATCTTACTGCGACTGCCCGCTCTTACCTTTTTCCGGGCATTTGCATCCTAGATCACATAATGGGTTTTTTGAAGTTTCATCTATGAAATGAACTGATGGCGCGAAAGCAAGAGCGAGGGGAAGAAACTGTAGGATGAAAACCTTTCTTGGATCCATCTGAAATAAATAAGAAAGAAGGGGTTATATATTTTGTGAATTTCTATTATATATTTTTACTTAATTTAACTTCTTTTCGCCTATTTATTAGTACACTAAAAATGGAGATATAATCCTAAAACGCATTTTAACCTATTTAGTATTTAATCAAATTTTGATGAACATATTATATTTTAAAGAATATAATATAACACTGAATTGGTTGGGTGAGCCTATTAATAACTGCACATTGACTCATGCAGAAAACCTTCTTTCACACAAATCAGAAATATTAAATGGATTGAAATTCTTTCTGTTTTAAACATTTAGAAATAGGTATTGATTTTTCATTAATCATTAAAATCCAGTCCCCAATCATTAATATAAACCTCGGTTTAGTCCCTGATTTGTACATATCTAAGACACTATCATACGTAGCAATGAAAACGCTGTTGTTACTTATCGAATGACAACTTACAAATTTAACCAATTCATAGTACAAACGTTTCTCACTGTTTTGATTAATGTTTTTGTGGCAATATTTTGCTTAGTTATTTGATGGTATATTTTGATACAA
>JAPMOQ010049650.1:533004-565639 GCA_026543055.1 Argiope trifasciata
TGTGTGTGTGTGTGTGTGTGTGTGTGTGTGTGTGTGTGTGTGTGTGCTGAAGCTCTACAAGTCAGACCGTTGTACCTACAGCTACCAAATTTGGTACATGTATGTACCTTGGAGATCGGGAATGTGCACCTCAGAGCCCTTTTTTCGAATTTTTAATTAGAATTTGAATTAATTAAAAATTAAGTGGAATTTCGACGTTTTTTCACTATTACTTCCGAAAATATTATTGGACAAAGATGATTTTTACATCATGTTCAAGATAAAAAAAAACACCTTAGATTTCTAATATTATCAAAGTTTTAACATATAGCTTAAGTTTCTATTTTTAACGAATTTTTAAAGAAATATTTTAGCTATATTTTTCAACAATATATTTCGGACAAAACAATAAAATATAAGCTGCACGAGCACGTTCGAGTGAAAGGGAAAAAATTATTTTTTATCAATATGTTGCCACCTGACTGACAAAAACTCAAATTAAAAAATAAATAATTATTGCAAATTAAACATATAAAAATGTAATTTTCAGCACATGTCTGCATAAAATGAAATAAATACGAAATACGTTTTTTTCTAAAAAGAAAATCTAAAGGATTTTTTTTAAACTTTTGCAATATTATTGATTAAATAAATCAGCTTTATTTGAGGCAAAAATGGTTTAATATAGATATAATTCCAATTCTAGGTTCAACAGCTAATTTGTAAAACTTTAATATTAGAAATGCATCGATAAAAATGGTCTAAATGAAGTAAATGACTACATAGTTAGTAAAATGAGTCTATAAATGCCTTAAAAAATGGAGAATGTTTAGCTTTAAGTAAAAAGAGATAAACTTCAATCAACTCAGTTTTTAAAACTGACTGATTTATGAGTATTTGAAGATCACTATTCAATAAAAAAGGGTAATTTTAAATCACTTCATTCACAATTCCGAAAAGATACGCCAATCAACATCCAGAATTTCTCAAGACTGACTGGCCTAAGAATGAAAATGTTGATTGTTCCAAACATATCTATTCAAAACCTTATAAGTCGATCGAATTTGATAGCAGAAGTTAGAAACCTTCATTTATTTATTTGAAAGTTGAAGTGTCAAGAGTATTTCGTAGAATATGATTCCTTATAACTAAAAGATGTATAAAATATAGACATATTTTTTTAAATTATGTTTCAATGCCAAAATTAAATAAAATATTATTATTAGCATCATTTAAATACTTTTGAAACTAAAACTAAAACCTGAATTTAATGATGAATTTAAGTACTTTTTGTTGAATAATTCTTGAAATATTGCTTAAATTATTGTAATTATTCAGTAGTACACATAATGATCTCTTTTGCTTATATTTGAAAGAAAAGGATTGGTTACGGTAAAAAAAAAGTTTTTATATCAATTTGCAGTTTAATCATTTCCATTTTAATTTAAAGTTGAAATTTTGTGAGATCTGACAGATAATTAGAGACATATAGGAATAGGCTTAAGGAATTAAAAAGTCTTATTCTGTCAATACGAAAAAAGTTTCAAAGGTTTTCCTATAGAGGAAAATTATATATAAGACTGGGGGGGGGGAAAACATTAAAACCAACGCAATGTGCTATCAAGAGAATGTTTTACCTCCTGTACTTATATAAGAAATTCCATATATTTATCCCATTGACTTTCAAAGAATGAAGATCCATCAGAACAAAGCTATAAATCAAGCATTCCGTTCCATTTCTTAAAATAATGAAGAATAATATCGATATTACATTTATGTCTCAAAATATTTCTGCTAGGCCAACTGACGAAGTACTGTGCTTTGGATCTGTTGAAAAGTGCTATTTCTAAGCTCAAACTTACCACTCTGGAGGTTTTTTAATATCAAAATCAATACTTCTAAAAATTTTATGAAAGGTTCTATGTCGTGAAAACCACAATAAAGCCTTAGAGTTAAAAAAATCGCTTTCAGATCGGACATTTAATGAACCAATCTTATAATTCTCTATAATTTTCCTCTACACTAAATGCATTCTCTTAAAAGTAACATATGTAATTTTATAAGCTTTTATTAACCCGCTTTCTTGGTTATCTGTTCGGCACAACGCATTGCAATCAAACATTGATTTATCTAATGTTGTGCAATCTTCTAACGTGAACCTTTAACTCAGAATGAATGACAATACAATTATAGCTCACTTTCTTATCTGCCTGTTCGGTAAAAATTTTGTCATCGGGATATTAATTTAAAATCGTTTGCAAACTTTCACACACACAATCGTAAAATACAGACGAAAATTATTTAAATTAAGAATAAGTCCCATTTTTAAACTGAAATCAAAAAGTATATAATAATTTTCCCTGGTTCCCTTCTGTTTTCGATATTGCAAATTTTAAAAAATTCATAATCACAAATTTTCAGAACAATCTGTATGGAGTTAAGAACCTATATCGGATTATAAATTTACATGGGGATTGGAAAAGTTATTTTATGCGTTCAGTCCGTTTTAAAAATGTGGTATGTTTAAAAACTTATTAAAATATTTTTTGTACATCCGTTTCAAAATTTGTATACTCTCGCATTCGATATGCTTTCAGATATTCATATCGTATTCTTGGTATGCCCCTCATTTTCTTTAATATTTAGAAATCTTTACGTCGGAGGTCCAGTTTTGCACATGCATCTAACAATGAGAGTTAATTGGTTCGATTGTGAAGAATGCAATGTGAAAAAATCAATTAAAAGGGAAAAATAGTTTCCTTTAATCCAGAGGTACTAAAACCGCAAATATTTACGTCTAAAATATTGATAAGCTCATCGCAAATCTCTAACAAATATAACTGAGGTGATTAAAGTCTTGAGACATATTTTAGCACCTACTTTTGCCAGGCGAAATGCACATCTTAAACAAGTCATTGGAAGTTCCCTGCAGAAATATTGTGCCATACTATCTCTACAGACATCCACAATTGTGAAAGTCTTCGGTGTAGGATTTAGTACACGAAATGACCTCGCGATTATATCACACAAATTTTCGATGGAATTCATATCGGGTGATCCAAATTGCCAAATCATTCAGTGGAATTGCCCAGAATATTCTCCAAACCAATCGTGAACAGTTATGTCCATATGATTGTTCATTTCAAACCATAAACATTCCATCTTTATTTGAGTACATTGAGTTTATTTGAGTGTGTTAAGTGCATGAATGACCCGAAGTATACTCTAGATAGCTGAACATAACTATTTCCAGTCAATAATCGGTACAGATGGACCAGAGTATCCAAACAGTTACATGTAAAAATCAGCCCACGCCATTATGAAGCCACGACCAGTTTTTACAGTGTCATGTTGACAACTTGGATCCATATCTTCGTGGGATCTGTTCCACCCTCCAGACCTACCATCGATTCTTCTAGAACCCAAAAGATGTGGTCACGAACTCATGAGAGGTGATATCGTATTGTCAGTAAAGGTGCTCGGATCGGACTATTACTACGGCCCTTATAGCCAAATTTCGCCGCCCTTTCTTATGGACCTGTCCGTCATATGTCTCCACTGATTCCTACGGTTATTTTATGCAGTATTGTTTATTAACGCTGATAATTCGATACCCACTTTGTTGGTCTCGATCATTAAGTAGAGGCCAATGGCCACTGCATTGTCCATGGTTAGATGTTTGTCTGAAATTAGGTGTTACCAACACACTCTTGATACTGGGCATCTCGATGTGTTAAATTCCTTAATAATGGGGCCAATTCACGGTCACTTGTCATGTACCAAACAAATCTTTTGTATTCAATTTTCAACCGTTTGTATTCAATAATGAATTTCGATGTTTTAATAATAGTAATAATAATAACATTCAACATTTGTGAAATATACTTTGTGTTTATTCCTCTATAAGCATTCTAATTTGATCATTTAAAAATTAAACTAGTTAATTAAATGAAATAGGAATCTGGTTTTAAAACCAAAATCATAGCTCTCCGTTAAACCTACGATTAGAAACGAAGATTTTAGAGTAGTTCTTCTGATTTTAATTTTTCAAAGGAAATAATTCCAAAATGTAAATTCGATTTCCTTCATTATCCTCGAACGTTTAAAAATAAAACTATATTAATGTTAATATATTAAAAAACGGTATATTAGTATATGAGACAATAGTATGTTAGTATGAGAAAATGGTATGTTTGTATGTAAGACGATAGTACATTAGTATCTGAAAAAATGGCATGTTAATATAGTAGAAAATAGTTTGCTAGAACATGAGAAAATAGTATCTTAGTATATGAGAAGTTAGTATATGAGGAGATAGTATGTTAATATATGAAAAAACAGTTGGAAAAACATCATTCTTTGTTTTCTTTCTACTCGCTTGATACCTACTAGCTCTTGCCGTATTTCAAATCGAATAATGATACCAGCTGGGCGCTCCTTCCGACCTATGTTTCTAAGAATTTACATCAAGAATATGAACTTCTTATCAAAAGTGTTGTAGTAATTATATGGGTGTAAAATATGTTTTACAGCATAATTAACTTTAATAAACATTCTATATTTTGAATGTTGGACAATGTCATAAAGATATTTAACTATGTTGTTAAGTATTACCTATTCTTTTAGAACCAATCAAATCAATATTTATGGGCTTTCTTTTGATAAGATTTTTATTCCAGTTATTTGAGTATACAAACTAGAAGAAAAGTTTTGCTCTCAATTTTTTTATGCACTTACATAAATTGCGATCCGGTCCTGTAAGTTAGATTTCAAGCCCATATATTAAATTTAATATATGTAGCTCGTTGCGTTTTTAAGTTATTGTGTTTACATAGAGCTCCACAGATAACAGTTTGCCATTGACAGATTTGATCCAAAATTTGATATAGACCAACATATTTGATCTAAAAGCCACATACAAAATGTCATTCAACTATTCACTTTTATTTAGAGTAATGGTGTTCATGTACAGACAAGAATAAATTCTAAGAGATTGGATTTTTTTCTGACTTGTAGAAGGCTAAAATGTGGAGATGTAGATTTTTTAACTCTTACCACATTTTCTATGCCACATTAGAAATAATAATAATAATATTTATTTAGATTTGTTCAAACATATCATCGCTTTTCTACTCTCTCTCTCTCAATTTTCATTTTAGAAGCCAGTATCTGCAAATCAGGATTCTCGTATCACAGAATTTAAAAACATTCTAGTAATAAGAAATTTTAAAAATTAAACATAAAAAGCATTTTTTTTTAATAATAAAAAAAGAGTCCAATTTTAAAAAACTGTGTTATAAACTTTTAATGAAATCTTACGAGTCAAGAGGATTTTTAGCTATTTTCTGATTAAGGGAAGAATTGGGGGGAAAAAATAACAAATGGAAGATTTGTGAGAGTTTTCTTGAATTCAATTATTTTTTCTACATTGCCTCTTGTGGGTCAGGACTTAACTATACAGATCATGTTCCGATTGACAAGCTCAGAAATAAAAATTAAAAATTTGCTTGTATAAGATCAAAAATTAGAAATGTGTTTTGAAACTTCATGCTTCGAATTAAACAAAATTGTTAAGTTCGTTAACAGTAAGCATAATCATTGAACAGTAGCATTGAATAACGTTTAACTATTTTTAATCCTTCATTATAGGAAAAGCATCACAACTTGAATGAAAAGTCCATTAAAGGCTACAATCATTAATAAATTCTATTTTAAAAGGATTTTTAAAAAAATGTACATGTATTTCTTAAATCATATTTTATTTTAAAATGTTCACATATTCAATTTATCTCAAAACTACAAGGAAAAATTTTGCAATAAAAAATTAACAATCATTTCATGAATTTCAATTTCACCATCGTAAATAAAATTCAGTTGTTTTTGCTTCCAATATTAAAGTAGTACCTAAAATCCTTTTAACACCGGACCCCTGGACATGAACCAAATCCAATATCTTGAAAATGTTACTAATGCAACCTAGTTTTATATTTTAACATGTGATTGGAGCAGTTTAGCTAAAGTTGGATCTTTTTCAAAAACAAATTCACATCAGACTCCTTTTAAATGCAGCAATTAGCTTTTTTTTAAAATGTGCCTTTTTTACTGGCTTATGAAAGCAGTTACATTTTTAGCGATATTTCTCACTTGCTTAGTTACATAAAACTAAAGTATAACTTGCTCTTGATGGCGTATTTAAAAAATCGTTTATAACACGTCAACGATTTTTTAACTTAATGAATTCGTTCAAAATTCTTACATGTCTTTGTCTGTATTCGTGTTCGTGTGAGTTTTAATGTTCATACTAATATTACGTTGACAATGAAAAAACGGTTGACTTTGTAAAATATGCTGAATTTTTCTATCGCATAATGTTATAAATACGAAGAGTTTGGAGAAAACAACTGATAAATTAAAATACTATCCGAAATCTGAAATAGCATATGAAAAGGAATGAAAAATTAAATCATATAATTAAAATACATATGAAAATATAAATACAATTGCTAATTTTTTTTCAAAATATGTTATCCAACTGTTAAAAAAATTTTTAGAATAAATGTTTGTTTATAATTGTAATTTGATACATTTGATGGATGAAAAATATAATCTTAGTAACATTTAAACTTACTTGGTTTGTTCCTCAACTAATAAAACTATAATCCTCAATAAAACAATCAATGGCTTTTTGATTATATTACTCTCCTTTGTGAATCATCTCTAATGAACTACGAATAATGATGAATGAAATTAAAAATCATTAACGGTTTATCAGTTCACACAGCACTGATTAAAAATTCCGAACGAAAGCACTTTCAGCAAAATATAAATAACGAAGAAAATCGTCAAGCACGTCTTCACTTTTCACCTTTTTATGAATATATGTGAAATATATTTGCCACTTCGAGATAATTTTCGTGAGCTTTAGATTTGAGTAGAAAGAAGATAGTCGAGGCTTTCTGTTTGAGAGTATAGCAGATAAGATATCACTAGTTTTAACACTGAGAGTCACATATCTCTCATACTTTGGTCTGTTTAGATAGCGACAAAAGTAAAGCTTTATATCTGCTATTATTTTCTTCCAGCGTCTGATATTAAAAACATAAAATTCAGGAGGTTTTAAAATATCAGTTGGAGACTATAAATTCAGGAAATCATAAGTAAATTTGAGTTTTATTATTATATAGTAGAACTGAAGCATATATAAGAGAAACTCAGAATACGAGCGATGTTTAGTGGCAAACATTAATAGATACAAAATGTTTATTATGGACATTAAAGAAAGATTACTTTTTGAATTAATAACCGTTTAAACTTAGGCGCTTATCGCTTTATATGTTTAAAATTCCTTTTAAAAATTGCTATCAGTGAACGAGGTCATTCTTATAGCAAATTCAAAGGGTGAATCATTATCATCGAAATGGTACAGTTCTAGACACTTTCGCATGCTATAGGAGAAGGTAGAGGTAATCTCTCGGTGCCAAATTTGGGTGATAAGAAAACAATAAAACGTTCGAACGAAGTGATTACAAAAAAAAAAAAAATCGTCAAATAATATGCATGTAAATAGTGAACCAAGAGCACAACAAGACATGAAGCTTAAATTTAACAAGACAAGAAGCTTACTTTAGAATGCTTAAGTAATGAAAACTTATCTAGTATAATTCATGTGAAGAATAACAACTGCCAAAAAAAATTTCACGGGTAAAATTAATGTAATTGAATCCACTTCATAATTAACAGGATTTTCAATATCACCATACATTTTCAATGATCTTGAGGAGTTAATTGAAATCCAGGCAGTTGAGTCCAACAAACATCATGTCCAAGGACACAGGAATCACTACTTCAGAAGCTGTGACAATAGCAAGTCAAGGAGAGGGAGACAATCTCCCTCTCATTAGAAACTGTTTGTCCTCCTCTCCCCCTCAGTTATTGGTGAGAAATTAAGATTCTCGTCAGTAAAAATCATTTTTTTCGAAAGGAGGTGTGAAGAAAAGCACACCAAAAAAAAAACTGATTATTTAAATTCGATCAAGTTATTATGTAGTAAATATTCGAAATATGCGAATTTTTCCCGAATTCGGCTGCTCGATTCACGACAATTAATGCAACGGAGTGTCAAAATTCTGATTAAGGTATTATCTATTCAGTAAGTAATTTTCCTTACAACGACAGTATGAGTTGCTTGAGGACAAGGGAATCTCATTTAAGGGGTTTTTTTAGTCGCTTGGTTAAGAAATAAAAATTGGAAAAGAAATGAATATGGTAATGGAAATGGATGTTACCCCATCATTGGTCATAGAAATGAATGTGGTGAAAATCGGCGCAGTTAAGTCGTCAAAATGTTAAATGTCAAGTTCAGTTGTCATTCATTAACCCCCCCCCCCTACAATCGGAAGAAAATAACGTTAGGGGAATTAAATGTCGCATTTTTGTCACTGGGGTCAATTCGTGACTTAAAAGTCACGTGTCATGTATTTATGCGCATGGCATTTAAACCTTCATCTGCAAAGCTTTAGTAGATGAGGCTGTCATTAACGTTCTCTGCCAAGTATGAAGTGGATTTTTTGTTTACATTTGAAGTTATGACTTTGAGTAATTTACTTTTCTCTTATTAAATAATAAAAGCTGAAATACTGGTGTGATATTAGATACTTTAATGTGAAATTGAAGAGTGATTGCCAGGTAAGATGTTTCTTTTTATTTCCTTTCAATAATCTTGAATTGCGTTGTTAGCATTGGAATGGAAGGTTGTAAGCTTGTTCCGAACTTGGTGATATGCTAAAATCATTTTGAAAAATTTATTTAATGCGTGCCCATTTACTAACTATAGGAAACAAACAAAAAATATTCTAGTAATTTTTATACTGTGAAAGCAAATCTGACGTGCAACTTTTTACTAAAAACTATCTGATGAATGTATTAGAACCGAATGATGTTGTGATGATATGTTTATATTCTCTCTAAATGTCTGGAATAATAAATAATTTTTTGAGTTATTTTTAATTGGTGATTACATTGAAAAAACCGTCAGATCATATTTTTTCGCATAACTATTCATATGTATTTTATTTATATTTTTATAAAAATAAAAACTATGATGGAAATATTAATTATTTTGTTTTCTGGTTTTTTAATTATTTCTACAAATAACTGATTCATAAGTTGTATAGATTTAAAAAATGGTATCTATATCTTTTATATTGTATAATTTGAAATTGTAATAATGATTTATTCAATACATACAAATTTGAGTTTCATGATCTTTCCTCTGAGCAAATTGAAAACTACAAAGTCTCAATATTAATAAAATTATTTACATAAGAAAAATGTAATAATTTAATTAGTAATCTTTAAAATGTTAACTAATATAAGAGTAATAATTATTTAAAAGAAACCATAGTCATAAAATTCAACATTCAATGACATTTAAATAATATGTACAAAAGAACAAATGTAATTTTTCAAAAAAACTGTCATAGCCATTTCTCAAAATGTATCGTTTGAACAAAAAAAAAAAAGACATGGGAAAGGAAAGAATAAAACGGTATCAAATTAATTAAAAAGTTATATTAATTAATTATGTAAAACAATAATTAATTTCATTGAAAACACTAATTAAAATTTAATATAACAAGTAAAATTACATTACTACCAAAATTTGGACAAAATAATTCAAAATATTAATTTTATTTTTAAAATAAATCAAAATATATTTTATAATTATTCGGCAAGCGTAACATTGAACTTTAGGGTTAATGTGTAGGATGTCTGCGGATAATCAACGTTATCGGAAAACATTCCAACATGCGCAAAAAGGTTTCTTTGGTACGTGACCGTAAATTTACCTTAATTTTTAAAAAATTGACAAATAAATCAGTATGAAGGTTGTCGATTACGCTAAATGAACAGAATATTAGATATTTGATTCAGCTATAATTCATACAGAGTGTAATTTGCATTACATTTCCGAGAGAAACTGGCGTTACGACAGGTGTTGAATTTTACAGACTGTTTTTGGTTTGACGGCTGATTAATCAATGCGATGAACATAGCCGACCTTCTTTATAAATGGGTCTAGATAAAAAATTATTTGATGTCTTACATTTTTGATAAAGCAAATGAATAAATAAAATAATAAATAAACAAATAAAATAATAAATAAACAAATAAAATTAAAATCGCAAACATATGTTACAATTGCATATTTATTTAATGCGGGATTTTCTCTCTGCTGTTAATCACTTCTGAGAAATTAGTTTTTTGCAATCCCTTTTTCGGTGGTTATTAGAGCAAGTGCACTTAAGCGTCAAAATACTTGCCTGACCGAAGACAATTCTTAATTAATTTTAATTTATCGATAGAGTGCTCAGCACTTGCTATAGCAATGGCAACTTAAAGAAAAGTTTAAGCACAATTAATATAGATTGTTGTTTCTTATGGCACTTGCCATGGACAAGCCCTATGTTAAGAAGACAGCGATTTAAACCGATAGGGAGCGTATCTTGTTTTATTAGGATCAACTACGGTCAAGAGTACCACTTTCCACTCACATATCACTCATTCGCTTGAACAACACCTTTTTATAGGCGGACACATTCACACATCTCACAGATAGAACACAGAAGAACAACCATGCCCGAAACGGAACCCTGGACGCCCTGATCATGGAAAAGATGCCCTATACCAGGGCGTCGGCACAATTAATATAGTTAGAAATCTTTCAATATAATAATTATTTAGTATGTACTGCAGTATGTTACACGCTTATGCGTTAGTTAGATCGTTTTTATTCGAAATCAAATCCCATAGTAAATCAATTTCTTGGATTAGACTTGCATTTACATCTCTGTTATAAAACTTTAAGAAGTTTCTGGAAAAATTTTCTAATTAATGTTTCATTAAAATATTTATTTATCAGTAATTTATTTGAAGTTCTTTCAAATCTATTTTCTATCTGTACAATAACAGTATCAGTTACAGTGCTAAAAATAACATCCATTCTATGCCGGGTTTTCTCTAACTTCATCTTCAGCTATTTCGAAAAGTTATCTTTTTTTTTTTTTTTTTTTTTTCCTCGAATCCTTTTTTCAGGAAAATTTTGTGAAATATTCAAATTGCATGCTCTCTCTTTTTGTTTCTTTAAAAGTATATTAAATTTTGTGCTTCACTTTTAATTTTATTGACCAAATTAAATTAAATCAATCAAGAACAATCATTGAAATAGTTTAATCTATGTTGGTTTCCCAACGTGTGTCGTATAATGTTTTATAAGCAATATTTAAATGTAAAATTTCCCATATTTTTGTGTATGCAGAAAATAAGCAATATAAAAGTTACAATATCAAAAAATTGTAGTATATTCTGCTGGAAGTGGCATCAAAAATTAACAAAATTAAAAGAATGTAGGCAAGCATAAAAATTGCATGAAGGTTTAGAGCAATTATTCTAGTTTGTACACCTTTATGCTTCTCTTTGGTGTTGTAAACATTTTAGTATGCCTGTTCGCTACAATTCCTTCTTCTATAATATCGAAATAAAGTTCACTTAATCCTTTCATTGGAAATTTTACCAGTCTTTCTCCAATTACCCAGTTACTTCAATAAACCCTGTAAATGACTCATTTATAGTTAAACTTTTTTTTCAATATTTTTACATCTAAGAATCACTGGCGTTTTTTCCTAGTGGGAAATATTAGGCTTACAATCCTTTGAATACTGTCGATTGGCAACTTGGCAACTTAACATTGTCATCTTAGTTCCTAATCATGTTTGGGGACCCCTCAATCCCACGATCGCGGTGCATAGCATCTGCTGCATTTCGAAGATGGCTGGCCCTGATGATGTATATAAAATTGTACGGATTGTTATTTTTACGGACTGTTTTGTACTATTTGGAAAAATACCGATACTCGTTATGCACTCTTCAGAGATTTCATCAACGCTTATCAATTTGTTTGGATGGTTAAATTCTTACTGAACCTATAAGAAAAGGGGGAAATGCCACTTTTTACTGCGCATTAAACTTTTCTTATACAAATGGAATCCTAAAAAGACGCATAAATTTTGTAGCAAATGATATTTCCTCGTGTTGTTTACTTTTTTTTTTTTTTTTTTTTTTTGCTTTTGAAATTTTTTTAAGTTTTTTTAGTATGAGGGATTATGAACCATAAACTGTTACTTTTTAAAAAAAGATTTAGCGGAAGAAATATTAAGATAAATACCATTACTTGGGAGAATATGGTACTAATGCTCAAATATTTATTAATTTTATTTTAAATATTTATCATTTTTTTTCAAAGTTGCTGGAGTAATAACTATAATGGAGATATTATACTTTAGTAAGACTTACTTTGACATTATGCCTTCTTTAAATGTTTATTTTATTTTATGTATTATCGATTTAATTAACATAAGTTTAATTCATTTAGTTTAAAATACCGTTTTGCTGTCAAGTTAAATAATAAACTAATGGTTATTTTTACATCTCTTGGCAGTCATTTTATTTTAAGATTCAAATAATGCTATGAAAATTTGTGTCTAATATCATTTCGATACATATTATGTCACCTAAATGTTCAAAGTCATAAGGAAAGACAATGAACCAGCTGTTCAGATTCAGCCTCTGATCGGATTTCGACAATTTTTGTGTCATATGAAAGATTATGTCTGTTAGACAGGCCATCAATGGTCGTTTGCCCACCTTACCCTGGTCACCCACCATTTCCAAAAGGAAATGGAAAAACCTTATCTCAGGGTTCATTGTCTACGGGGAAAAAAACCATGAAAAAGTTTCCATCCACAACCATTGCTCTGATTTATGAAGTTTTGGCTTCCAATGACTATTCGCGATTTTCGATATATTATTTATGGTCTTGTATCCACTTCCACTAACCGACTTCGACAATTTTCAGCACCAATTTGCCAATTTTGTCTTTCTGAAGTATAGCTAACAAACCAAGATGCTTTGTAATTATCATATAGTTTTTACTTATATAATTGTAATAATATTTTTGCTTTACCTTTGTTATAATGTGTATTTTATCAAAGTTGTTTCACGTGTGGAATAAATACTAGCCGACCTCAAACGACCTCACTACTGACATTAATAATATAGTTGGCACATTTAAAGTATATAGTCATATATATTATAAAATGGATGTTAATTTTAATATATATAAAACTTTAAAAAAATGCTAATTACATAGTAATGATATATGCTTCCAAAGGTATGAAAATAATCAGTCTAGTTGTTGAGGTTTGTTCTTTGTGTAAGTTTTAAGTAAGTTGTGTAAGTTCTCTTAAAAATGAAGGCAGGAGGAAATAGTCATTCTGTCAAGATTTCTTTTTCACGCAGAATGCATTGTTAAGTAGAGTTTTTGAGATTTCTTTCAAAAATGGACGGTGGGTGGAAGCTTTAATATTCTAATTTTATAAAAAGGTCTGTCTTTTAAATATGACCTGATTTGTTTTAAAACAGGATTTTTTTAAAATCTTATTTATTGCTGAAGGATCAGCAAAACATATTTGATTGCAGGTGAGAGGGAAGGAGGTGAGCAAGTTGTAGTAGAAGTATTTACAAAGCTACTACTGCTTTACGCAGAAATGTTTTATGCTTTAAAAAATGAAAACTAAGTAGGACCAGATGTTTTGTATTTTCTGTCTTATAAATAAATGATAAAAATATTTCTTAATATTTTTATTCTTTAGTATAATTTGTGCAATGACTTTTTTTTTAAAAAAAGAAACATTAAATGATTCTAATTAATTCTAAACATTAAATAATTTGAAGTGAAATGGGGTTGAGAGAGATGTGTTTTGATTTGTTTTGGGGGGAAATTTTGTTTCATGCTTCGTGTGGAATTAATTCTTTTTGTAACATTTTCTTATTATTTGTACAAAAGTAGTTACTACTATTCAAATGATGATATGCTCTGAAAATTGATAAAATTTTTTGTAAATCTGTTGGTATCTTGAGGTGCGATTTTTATTATTTTCTTTTATCTTTTAACATAGATAAGACCTTTTTACGTCGATTCTTTCTAAAACAAATGTTTCTTCAATTACTTACCGATTCTGATTTCATGAAAAATGAAAGCTGAATGTGATCGAGGAATTTAATCTCCAAACATGTTCTGCTTATAATCATATGTTGATCTCTAATTGTAATATGTATTTTATTTATCTTGTTATTTTATTACATATTGACAGTATAGTAGTTTGGATACAAAAGAAAAATAATCCCTCCCCTTTATATTCACATGAGGTTGCGTTTATGTGATATTTATTGAAAGGAATTGACACTATTACAGATTTTATTAAAATAGTTAAAGTTTGAAAAGTCTGCTCTAAAATATAAATTCTTCTGTATGCATTTTCATTCTTTGAATGACCTTGTTAAAAAAACGTGTGCAATTGTCCTGCAATATTAATGTTATTGTAGATAAAATAAGAAATTGTATCCAAGAAGATAATTAAGTGGAATTTCATTTCATCATTTTGGTAAGCTTAGAATATTTCACTCACAGTTTAATGATTCTATAAGAATTCATTTAAAAAAAATCCTAATACTTTTTATTTGCATATTATAATGGGGGATACTTACTTTATCGTGGATGGTCACCAATTGTTAACACCAAGTAGTAAAAAAAGAGGCCATCTGTCTTAACATTCCTTACCTAATAATTTAATCTTTTTACTGTGCAGTTTTTATGATATTTGTAATAATAGAAAGAAAGTCAGATTTTTCCATAAGTAAAACAGATCTCAAAATAGGAATGTTTGTGCAAGATATGGTAACTTATGTAATCTTTGGTAAACTATGAAGAGTGTTATTTTTTATCATTATGTGTTGTTGTCATTCCATTGTTGGCTATGTTTCATGGTAAAATTTGGGTTTGATGATTACTAGTTTAACTAAAAGAATAATACCAATGACCTTTTTAACATTTTTTTAAAAAAATTACATAAATGTCATTTTATAATAATTTCTAATTTCCATTAACAGCAATCTATTCATTTGATATTTTTTCTTTTAAATTTAGCAGAATTTTACAAACAAATATGACTCTGAATATGAATGACGATGAAGATGTTTTGAAAATTTTATTAGCTACAGATTGTCATTTAGGTTATATGGAAAGTGACGCTGTCCGAGGTAATTTTTTTATTATTACATTATATATTATTTATTCTATACAAATGGCTTAGTTGTTGATAATTTCATTTCCAATTTGTGTTGCATTTAATGCAAATTCAACTTTTAAAATTATTTTATTACTGATTCTAAATCTCATCTTTTGTATGCATTGAAAATTTAGTATTAGTTTAAAGTGTTCAATGGCTGTTAAAATACTGACTTTAATTGATGAAAATGATTGTAAAAATATTGACTTTATCATTATCTTTAATGCACTTTCTCAAAACTTTTATATTTCGCCATCATAATGACATATGTTTGTGGCACTAACAAGCAATTTATAATAATTGAGTGAAACCTTAGATTTTTACAAAATAATATTTTATAGCATGCATTCAGAAAAATTTAGCCTGTTAAAAATGTAAAATTATAATATGTCCATAGATTAATTATCCAATAAACATATACAATAAAAAAGCTGTTTTGAAATTTATATTTGTTTTTTCACTTCTTCTCCTTTGTCTCAAATTTAAATGTCTTCCTGTGTCAGCAGACAGACAATCATTTTGATTCTGAGAAATTCAGATATATTCTGAATAATACTCATAATTCAGATACATTCTGTCTCTGCAATTCAGTTAAAATGCAATTTAAATAGAGATGGTTATTTTGTTCATCAAAAGTCTCTCCTTCCCTAAGTGTGGCCTTCTTTCTCTGATATTCGCTAACCGAACATTTCACATTTCTTTCCTTGTTAATTTACTTATTGCACAACAAGTGATTTTTTGGGGGGCATTTAATGTATTCCAGTCAAAGTTGGATCTCCTTCTTTTGGGGATAACGAGATTTGAATCAGATATAAACAAAGAAATGTATTGCATATGCATATCACAGCTCTTGCTATTTGCACATGCACAGTTTGAAGTTTTCTCGCATGCACTAAATAATTCAAATTGCAATTATTAAACTCATTTTTTAAAAATTTTAGTATGACTGTAAGGCACTAAAACCTACCCTGGTAAATGCTCTGCAAAAAGGTATAAATATCTCCAATATCTCTTAACTATTTCTTGTTTGTAGTTCAAATAATTAGACGCTCAGGAGACTTTATTTTATACTATGTAAAGGTAGGAAAGGAAAAAAGCTCAGGTATAAATGTGCTGCCCCTATGATGTCAGAAACTAATTGAGGACTTAATTTTTGTATGAAACAATAACTTTTAAGAAATATTAAGTCATTTTCAGTAATATTTTGTTGTACATTATTCATTTTGTTTCTAATTTTATACTTCGAATTACGTTTTTATTTAAATATAAAAGCACAAAAGAAATAAGATAATTTTGATCTCTTGATAGATCTCTCTATAAGTATAATTTCATTTAATATTTATTTTTAGGTTTTCAACAATTATTAGTTTTTTTACATATTTTTTTTATTTAACAATTGATTATTAATTTTTCAGTAATTTGTTTAAATGATAAATAAAGTCTCCCTTCTTTTTTTACACAGTTGGCTTGTTTTGTTTGTTTGTTTTTCATGATTCAAAGAAATTTATGTGTTAATTTAATTTGACATTAGGTGGTTTAAATAAGAAGCTTTAAATGAAATTAATCCTTGTTATGAAAAATGTTAATTTTGATTTGATGTCTTATTATTTGATCATAGTATACTGAATTTGTTATAAGCAAGCATAATAAATGACTTCATTAAAAATATTCATTATTGTTTAATTTATTTTTTCTCTTTTCCTTGTGAAAGGTGCTGATTCATTAGTTACATTTGAGGAAATTCTAAAGATTGCTGTCGATAAAGATGTTGATTTCATACTACTTGGAGGAGACCTTTTCCATGAAAACAAACCTTCTCGTAAAATTTTGCACAGCTGTATTTCATTGTTAAGAAAATATTGCATGGGTGATCGACCTATACAATTTGAATTCCTCAGTGATCAATCAGAAAACTTTAAACATTGTGCATATCCAATTGTCAATTTTGAAGACCCAAATTTTAATATATCCATGCCAGTTTTCTCCATCCATGGTAACCATGATGACCCTGCTGGTTCAGGTTTATATTGTTCTTTGGATTTGCTAAGTGCAACAGGTCTAGTCAATTATTTTGGGAAGTGTACAGAATTGGAAAATATTAATATATCACCATTAATGTTACAGAAAGGTAAAACTAAACTGTGCCTATATGGACTTGGATCTATTAGGGATGAGCGACTGCACAGAATGTATCTTGATGGAAAAGTTGTTATGCTACGACCCAAGGAAAAGAGTGATGAATGGTTTAATTTGATGGTGGTTCACCAGAATAGAACAAAACATGGTGCCAAAAATTTTCTTCCTGAACAATTCCTTGATAACTTTTTGGATCTTGTTGTTTGGGGTCATGAACATGAATGCCGCATAGATGGAGAATGGAATGATAAACAGGCTTTCTTTGTGACACAACCTGGTAGCTCTGTTGCAACATCATTGTGTCATGGTGAAGCTGTACCTAAACATGTTGGATTGTTGCAGGTAACTTTTTTTGTGTGTATCTTATCTCATATATATATATATATATATATATATACATACACTAGTCGTCTTTGGCGATCAGCTGGTTCGCCATGGGTAATGCATTCAAACATTTTCCTTGTTCTCCTTATAACTTATCAACCTCATATGTTCAAACTTTGATGGTTTCATAATTTTCATTGTTATAGAAGCCTTACAATTATTTGTCCACTGTGCTATATAACTCTCTGATTTGCAACCAGCTATTATGGAATTATGTGGAAAACATCACATCTTATCATCTTCCATAACATTACACTATCATTTTAGTTTACTACTATTTTTACTTTAGTTTTAGTTTACTACTTTAGTTAGTCATTTTAGTTTTAGTTTACTATCATTAGAATTTTAACACATACTGAGTATCGCAGTTTCATTGGTTTAATTTGCAATCAGAGTTATTATTTAATCATTCCACTTTAATTTTGTCAAAGTGACAGCAAAACACTGATACCCTTTTAACGTGCTCTTGAAGGTTAAATTCTACTTTTATATTGTGACAAATTGTTTTGGGGATATATAGTTAAAGTATTTTTTTTAATTCATTAAAAATAGAAACTTAATTTATAGGTTAAAATATTATTATCAATGAAAAAAGAGAATTTAAAAAATAGTTTTATGTTATATTATTTTTGGAAATTGTCGTTGAAAAATTCCAAATGTTAGCTTAATATTTTTTCATCCTTCAAAGTAAATATGTACATACCAATTGAGGTAGCTGTAGATCATATGGTCTTGTGTATAGTGCCCTAATACATTCATACACAACTCATTCATATACACAAGCACATATCTATTTAATTATCAGCCATGGAGTAATTCTGGACATTGATTGCCTGAAATTGATATTTTCTTTAAGCTGATGAATGGAATCTAAAAGAACATGTTTTCATAATAGTTTTCTTTTATTTTTATAATTCAGTCAGATATAATGATTAATTTAGAAGGTTGAGTGATGTAACAACTTTTGTGTAAAATATTGTAAAATGTGGGCCACAGAGCAATGTTTCAAAATATCTAATGCCATGTACAAATTATGTCTTCCATGACAAATTATAACAAGGTTAACATTTCAAAGTGCCATCTTAATTAAATGCACATAAAAATACAAGTAACAAAATACAAATAATCTTAATTAAACACAAAGGATAAATAATTTCAGATTTTTTAAAAAATTATGTCTTAAATCTGCAACAGTAGTAAAAAAATCGGGTATGAAAATAAATGGACTTGCATCTATAGGCTAAAATGATTCAATAACCTGTGGAATTAAAAGTGTTTAATGGATTAAGAGATTTGGATGGGGGAGAATATGCTTGCATGTGATAATTATCCTACTGTGAAATTGTATAGATTTTGACAGAAATATTTAGTACTTCACTTTTTATGAAAAAAATTGTATTATGTTTTTACTATCCTAAATCGATCAGTGAGGGTTATTCAAAGCATTGCAAAAAAAAAGTAAAACGTTTAATTACTTCATTTGGTTGAAAACCAAGTAATCAACTTACATGCTTATAGTATAGCTTTGCATAGAAGGGATGATAATTAAATGTAAATAAGCTATCTATAAATGGTACATCTTTGTTCTTAATAAGTAAGTGTAATGGCTCACTTTTTGAGTTGATACAAGAAGAAAAAAATTAAACATTCATTTGAATGTTACAAAGCAGACATTACTGAAATAACTCATATCTTTAGATTTTTTTTTCTGAGTTTTGTTGGCAAAGAATATAAAAAAAACTGAGAACTACTTCTATGATCTTTTAAAAGTTTAGAAATGAGCTCTATGTTGCTTTAACTTTTTCAAGTATCTAAAGAGCTTATAATAAATGTAGACGTGCTAATAATTTTTAAAGTGTATAGTTTTGTCGCCTAATATATAATTTTTTTATAATAAAGCATGTGATTAAACCCCAAACAGCTTTAATTAAATTGGAACATTCTCTTATATATTTGTCATGATCAGGAGTACTAAATGTAGTGTTTTGAACTATTTTATTCCAAAACTAACTAAATTGGATTTATATGTATTTATTTTTTATGTGTATTTATGGCATAATAACATATACTCACCTTTTATTTTGAGAATTTCATTGAAATTGTTTTCTTTCTGATTACTCCTGTAAAAAATTTTATTAAAAAGTAAATAATACAACTGTTATATTACAATATTTTTTAGAGAAAAAAAGAACTGTCTTTAACTTGTTTCTGAAACTAGATATGGAGCCAAAAATATAGAATAAAACTTATACTGCTTTATTCATTCAGCTCATTTATTTTTTATTTAGATTAAAGAAAAAAAATTCCAAATTACGAAAATTCCTCTTCAGACAGTGCGACAGTTTTATATCAAAGATGTTGATTTGGAAGAGACTAGTTTGAATTTAAATGAACCAGATAGCTGTGACAAAGTGATTAATTATTGTCATGAACTTGTAGATCAGTTTCTACAAAAGGCAGAAGAAGAGCACACAGGTCTGAATTATTTTCATTATATGGGGGAATATTTATTTATTTTATATTCTATGGACCACAATACTTTGTTAATTGTCTTATATTCTCTAATGATAAAGGATATACATCTGTTGATATTTGTTTTATATAATTATTATTAAATTAGTAATTGATTTATTTTTAAATATATGGGCTTAATCCAAAAGTTTATTTGAAGAATACCATGTATTTGAAATTTGGTTCATTAAAAATTTTGAATATGTGCCAGCATATAATTTCTTAAAAAAATAAGATTTTGATTATAAGTGTGATTTTATTCTTTATAATTAAAGCAAATTTTTGATTTAGCTTTATAAATTCTGTGTTATGAAATCAGTAAATAAGCAGTACTTCATGTTACTTTTTAATTTTGATTCATTTTCTGATTAATGCCTTAAATTGTGTATAAAATTTAATTTTGGCAGCATAAATTAATGAAACAATTGTTCCATTGCAGGTCATCCTAAACAACCAAAGCAACCACTTATTCGCCTTAGAGTTTTTTGTCCTAATGACTTTGAAACATTCAGCGTCCAACGTTTTGGGCACTCCTATGTTTCAAAAGTTGCAAATATTAAGGATATTATCCTCTTCAGCCGCAAAAAGTCTGAAAAAGCAAAACCTACTGAAATCGATGCTGAAGCATTGAAAAACATTTTAAAACAAGAGGGATTTGATAAACAAAGAGTTGAAGACTTGGTGAAGAAATATTTTGAAGCTATTGATGACACCAAACGATTGCTTGTTCTTTCGGAAATCGGTGTCAGTAGTGCTGTTCAAGAATATGTGGATAAAGATGTGAAAGAAGCAATAAGTGCTTTGGTCGATCATCAGGTGAAAAGAACCCAAAATCACTTGAAGCAAACAACAGTTGATTCGTCAGCTATTGATGAGGAACTCAAGAAATTCAGAGATGAAAGAAAAAGGAATTCTCAAGCAGAAGTATCTGATTTTCAATCTATCATGCAAAATAAATCTCAAACAATGCGTAGACGAAATTCCAGCGATAGTGACAATGATGTGTTTGAAGAAGCAATTGAAACTTCCGCCCCTAAAACTAGAGGTAGGGGTAGAGGTAGAGGAAGCCGTGGTGGCAGAGGCAATAGAGGCAGCTCAAAGGCTAATGAAAGTACATCAAGTATTGCTAATACTAGTAGAACACAGACTCGAGCAGTACCCAAAAAGAATTTAAGTAATACCTCCTCAGCATCAAAACGGAAGACAAGACAAACAGATTTAAGTAATTTCTTTAATAATACAGCAGCAACAAATGATTTTATTGATCTTTCGGGTGATGATGATGAGGAGGAAATTCCATCATCGAAGAGGCGTAAAGTGGCAAATCAAACTAGAAGCAGAAGAGGTGTAATTTTTGATATTTCAGATTAATAGGAAAGGTTAAAATGCAACCCTTCTCCAAGTATGATTGCCTTATCTAAAACATGTAAAATCAAATTTTATTTAGCTGTTTATTTAACTTATTGTCTGTGCGAAGAATTTTTATCGTTAAAATGAAAAGGGTTAAAACCGAATCAAATTGAAATTAATGTAGTTAATACTATAACTATGATAGTAACAGACAAATGATAGTTTCACAAAAGCATATAAACTATCCATAAGTTCCATGGACTTAAATATTCTTCATCAGCATTTCATCAGTTTAATTAAAGTTTTCTGCGACTTCAATACACTTTACTCTGTTCTACAATTGTAATGGATTTCTTATATTTTCAAATTATCTAAATTTAAAGCTTGTTACGAATAATAAATTAAATTATAACATGAGGTTTCTTTATTGCCCAAGGAAATAGGGATTTAATTTAAAAAAATTTGCAAGCATTATCCTCTCCAAGCAGAGTTAAAAATGATTTTGGGCAGAAGTAGATGCTTGTATTGCTCATCAAATTGGACTTCAAATAATAATTTCACTCTATTGTTTATTCTTTGTCTATATATCTGTTTTATGAAGTAATGAAATGATTTTTACCAATTTATTTATTTATAAAAATTGGAAAATTATATTAGTACTCAGATGAATATTATCAATTTCTTATATAATTCATTATTTATCTCTAGTACAATTTTGGCAACCATTTATTACTAATATTCAATAAAAAACATGACAGTATCTTTTTCCTCAGGTATATTAATTTCTTAATGGTGATTCATTAATAAAGTATTAACAAATCGGAGATATTAAAGTAATGATAAATGTAAACAAATGATTTCTTCAGAAATAATTTCACTGATTAAGCAAAAAATTTTAATACTATAAATTTGAAACTTTTGTGGGAGAAAAGGTTTTTATTTTGCATGACTGTAAGTGTCATTTCAGGGTATATCTAAAGATATGCGTTACATTAATATTGCATATTAGGGTCATATTAGAGAAAATTTAGAATCAGTTTAACTTTTATAAAATTTTCAGTATTATTTACGTTAGTGGCACTTGTTTACTTCTTAATAGTTTGTGTTGTAAGATAAAGAAAGGGGAGAAATTATCGTTATGTTTGTCTATATATCTGTCTACATTTCTTTTTTTAATGAAGATTTTTATTTAAGAATAAAATCTGTTATGGGGACTCAGAAATGTGTAGCAGAAAATTATTTTTCTTTTTCTCCCTATTTATTTGAAAGAGCGAAATAGAATTCACCTAATAATGTAATTATTGTTTGTATGAAAATATATCATTTTCAAGCTAGTCAATTTTCTCATTTTTAAATCGACTTGTATTGATTACTAACTAGTTCATTGGAACTGCATGAGCACAGCATCTGGAGTTCCAGGCAGTTTTCTCCTGCACCCTTCAACTAAAACGTTTTTTTAATTTTTTTCTGTATTAAAAGATTATATAAGTTTTTTTTTTAAATTTTTTTCTGTATTAAATAATATATAAGTTTTTATGCATATAAGTTTCTTGACCCTTAATATCTTGAAAATATTGTTTGAATGAAATTAATTTATTAAAACAGTAAGATATATAAAACAAACAGTTAAGTTTATTAATTTTAAACTTAAATGCTCAAAATTTTCATAAAATGAGTACTTTTTCTAGCGCTACTCAGGACATTAACAATGTAGTTTAGATATTAAACATAAATTGCAGCTAAAGGCTAATTAATTTTATGTATTAATTTAATTAATTAATTGACTTTAAAAAATTCCACTTCTGAGAGAGGAGATTCTAAAACAAAACATACTTAATAGTACAGAGTTATAATTTAAGAGTTATTTGTAAATTATTTTAGGTTATAAATGGTTAAAATTGGTAGTGAAAAGAAATTTTTAGCTATCAAAATCTAAATGGAAACTAAGTTTAGCTGCATCTCTATTGTTCTATTGAGCTTCTGAACTTTTAACGGCTTATGCTGATTACAGAGAAAATAAAAAAATTAGTATTATTTTAATTATTGGGTTGTTCGGAAAGTCATTTCGTTTTTTTTGTCAAAATGAAAAGAAATTTTCGTTTAATGAATAAATTATTTATTAAATTATAAAATTGCCATTCTGGTCTAATACCTTTTGCCATATTTTTGGTAGTAACATGATTACACGCTCATAAAAGTTTTGGTCTTTGCTGTAAAAAAAACTGATCGAGGTGGTTTTTGGCCTCCTCATTTGAAGGAAAAATTTTGCAAATCAGTTCTGGTACTGATGTACTGTTAACACATCTTCTCCACACATATTGGCTAATTTATTTCTGGCTTGAACAGCATTTTTACCTTTTATATAGCAAAAAAGAAAAAAATGACGAAAATGCTGTTTATTGCTCTCCATATTTAAAAGGGCATCATCCAAAAACTACTGCGAAGAATCAGCTGCACTTTCTCACACTCAAGCCTTGCTATATCAGCTCTTAAAACATAAAATGATTTTGCGGTTTAAGTATGAAATTGGGTGCGAAAAATGCAATTAAATCCTTTGTCAGGAAAAAACGAAATTACTTTCCGAACAACCTAATATTTTATTTTCTCTTTATTATTCATCCCTTCTCTTTGGTTCTATTTCTCAGCTATTTATTTGTTAGTAGAAAACCTTTTCTATATTTTGTATTATTTAAATTTGTTATTTCTCTTGCTGAAAAATTACATAGTTAAAAATATTTGTCTGTAACAGTGAAATAAACTTTTTTCGGAGAACAATTTTAGATAAATTTTATTGCATTAATTCTAACATTTCAACATAGAGATTAGATAATGCTCAAATGCAAGCTGTTTGTTATCTGTCTCTTAAGGAAGACTAAGAGAGAAAGGTATTTTATTCATTTCCTAGTTGATGAGCTGCTAATGTTTGTTTTACTTTTGCTATTTTTATCATGTAATTTTTTTTCTGAAAACATAATAATTGTTTATATATTTTGTTATAGCTACATTTTATATTGTACTTTTTTATTATGATTTAAAATCTTATTTTTTGTTGATAAGATCAGGGCTTCGAACCGTAATTTTTTTTGTTCCGGTTTTCGTTCCGGTTCAACTAAAAAATTAATATCGGTTCAATTCCGGTTTTCGCTCCGCCAAAAATAACGGTTTTCGGTTCAGTTCCGGTTTTCGCTCCGCCAAAAATAACGGTTTTCGGTTCAGTTCCAAATGAATAATTTCATTTTATGTATATTCTTATTTGTACTAAAAATATAATTTTATCATAAACAAAAAATGTGAAATGTGTGTGCTGAGATGTGAAAAATAAAATATAACTCGATATTTTTCTTAAATCATCTATACTTCTAGTTTAATCAACTGAATTAAATATGTCTTCTACAAGTAGTTTCATGCGAAACTGAAACAGAAAAATAGTAGTGAATATCAAAATAGGAAATCGAGAAGCAGTATACATGTAATGATATTTTTAAAGTTGACGTTAAATTAGAAAATATTGATAAGTTGGTAACAGTAACAAAATGACTGAAAGATATATCGAACCGAAATAAACCGATATTTTTTTCGGTTCAGTTCCGGTTTTCGTTCCGACCAAAATAACGGTTTTTTCCGGTTTTCGGTTCAGTTCCGGTTCGAAGCCCTGGATAAGATTTAAATGAAATTAATAATAATTTATGCATTAAATAAAATTATGTATTTATTGTCTGGAAAATTCTGTTTTTTCCCTTTAAATATATCTGTATATATGAATAGATTAGGTCTACCACAATTAAAAAAGCAATAAAGTCTTTTTTGATATAACCAGAAATTATATTGATCTAATGTAAAAATATCATGAACTTGTTTATAATATTTGTTACTTAAGTACAAATGGTATGATTTTTTAAAATTGTTTCAAGTTTTTCTGTTTTGACTTAATGTTAAAACATCCTTTTTGGAGTTGTGACAGTATTCATTATTCATCTAAGAGTTTTAAATTATTTGCCGTTCAGTTTGGTAGTGTTTTTAGATTTATGCTTGCCATTTGACCGCTTTAACTCCCTTTTTCCTTCATCCTATTAAAAAGTATTTGAATATATATATTTGAGAAATTTACACAACAAAATAAAAAAAATGATTTGTGCGGTTTTTATTTTGAACTTTAGTTTTGATTTTTCAATAAATTTCAAATTTTGTCATCATTAAATTATTTTTTATTTCTGTAAATTAAGCAGAAATTGATACTAATACACAAAGTATAAACAGTTCAAATTTACATTTTCTTTTTATATTAAAATGGAGCTATTTCCTTTGCATTATTTTTACTGAATGTTTTGTTTTTGATATACAAAAATTAATAATTAAAAAAGTCTCAGCGTTTGCAAATTGTATCCATGTAAATATTTTTTATGCTGTTTTTATGTAAAATGCAATGTTAAAAAGGCAACTTAAATGCTTTACTGCTATTTTATGTGAAGATTTTTTATGTCTAATTTTAATAAATATTTTTACATTCTTAATTTATATTTTGTTAACTGACTTATTAATTTAGCATTTTGGCAGGTATTTTAGTTTTATTAAATGGCATTGTGATCTCTGTTCTTGAACTATTTTTATCTACTTATAATGTGTTTCATTTGAATTATTATTTACTGTAGAAACATTTGTCAAAAAATAAAAGTGAAATTAATCAAAATTTCAAAAATTTCAAGCTTATAAAATCTAAAATTACTCTCAAATACCAAAAGATAGCCATACGAAAGCTGATATATAATTTAAAAATCATTTTACTGAAATTTGCAGTATTTGAAGGCTTGGAAAAATCTATTTTTATAAGAATGTGAGGTTTCAAATGTAAATTTTTAAATGCTTTTGAACATGATTGACAATGATTTTGATTGAGTATGATTTTCAATATTATAAGTCTAAGCTTCATAATTACTAATAGTTCTTTGTTGATTCTTATATTTAGAAATATTTTTAAGTGAGATTGGATGTATTTGTTGAAAAAAAGTTTACAACTATTTTATTATTTAGCCTACTTTGTAGCTTTAAAATGATAATTATCTGTACTCAGTAAAGAATATCTTCATTTTAATTTTTGTTTCCAAGATTTCTTGTATTCTTTTGCTTTCAATGTTATCAATTTAAACTGTATTAATCAATAAAACAAAAAGATTTTAGTTAATAAAATGAATTATTTTGAATAGCAATGCATTTATGGGAAAAGGGGGTCGGGTGGAGTTATAAGCTTTTAATATAAGTAAAATAAAATGTTCTTTTATCTTTTATTAAATAAAACTTAACATGTATGTTGCATGTAATGGTTACAAATAATGTGAGAGGAAAACTTTTAAATTTCGTTACAAGATTGTAGTTATGTAGATTGTAGTTAAGTCTGGCTTTTAGCTTGTTGTTTCAAGCACGACTTTAAATTTTTATTTGTTACTTCTAAATTTACTTTTTATTATATTCATGCAAAAGAACGCTTACTTTCACGAATATGCCGACCTGAAGACAGTCATCACTCCATATGCCTACAACTTACTGCAGCATTCCATAAAAAGGTACGTACGTATAAGGGCCTCAACTCGCGGAGCTTCTTTTAGAGCTATTCTCTTGTGCACACATTTCTGGTCTTTGGTTTTCAAATCTAACAATTACATTTGAAACAATCCAGCACCACTTCCAAATGGTTCAATGTTAATCTCATTTGTATTCTCATTAACGATTATGTTAATAGAAATGTTGCAAAAGTAGGTAATTAAAAAACAATTCTTATTTTTTAAGGGTTTTGATAATAAATTATTAATTTTTGCATTTAACTGGAGAGCCGCGACATTACATCTAAAGAGCCGTATGTGGTTCATGAGTCGCAGGTTGCCGACCCCTCCTGACCTATGCTTATAATAAAGCTCAATTTGTGTATGAGTTGGCGCTCTACAGACCAGACCGTTGGATCTACAGCTACCAAATTTGGTACATGTATACCTTGGAGGTCGGGAATGTGCACCTCGGAGCCCTTTTTTCGAATTTTTAATTAGAATTCGAATTAATTAAAGTTTAAGTTAAATTTCGATGTTTTTCCGCTATTGCTTTCGAAAATATAATCGCTCAAACATGATTTTTACATCAATTTAAAGAATAAAAAATTATCTTTCTAATGGTATCAGTGTTTTAATGTAAAACTTAAGCTTCTATTTTTAATGAACTTTTAAAGAAACATTTTAACCGTTTTTTTAGCACGTGACTGGATAAAATAAAAGAAAACAATACCGGAAGTTCAAATAAAAAAACAACAACTATCATCGCAAATTAAATCTCAAGAAATGCAACTTTTAGCACGTGACTGGATAAAATAAAAGAAATATAAAATGTGATATTTTCGAAAAAAAATAAATGCAAAGCAAAGGTTTCTATAATCGTTTGTAATATCTAAATAATTAATTCAACGAATCTTCTTTATTTACGACTAGCCGCCTTTGGCGACCAGCTGGTTCGCCATGAATAATGCGTTCTATAATTTTTAATTAAATCACGTATACATTAGCCTTGAAGCAATTCCGGGCATTCATTGGCCTGAAATTAAAAATGTTTTTTTCCGTGATGCTTCAATATTAAATGTGTTTTTTTAAAGAAAGCGAAAAAGGAAAAAAAATATTGAATAAATGATTTAGATGTTGCAAACGATTATAGAAACCTTGGCTTTGCATTTATTTTTTTAGAAACTATCACAGTTTATAATGGAAAAAAATTATTGAATTAATGATACAGATATTGCAAACGATTATAGAAATATGCCATTAAGTCGGGATTTCAGTGCATATCCTGTCTAAATTCGATCAGGTTTACCATAAATAAAGAAGATTTGTTGAATAAATGATTTAGATATTGCAAACGATTATATAAACCTTTGACTTGCATTTATTTTTTTAGAAACGTGCTCCAGTCACGTGCTGAAAGTATCATTTCTTTAGACTTGATTTACGATGATAGTTTTTTTTTTTTATTATTATTATTTGAACTTCCGTCATTGTTTTCTTTTATTTTATCCAGTCACGTGCTCAAAAAAACATGGTTAAAATATTTTTTAAAAATTCGTTAAAAATCGAGGCTTAAGTTATACATTAAAACTCTGATACCATCAGAAAGCTAATTTTTTAATCTTTAAATTGATGTTAAAATCATGTTTGTGCAATAATATTTTCGGAAGTTATAGCGGAAAAACGTCAAAATTTCGCTTAAATTTTAATTAATTCAAATTCTAATTAAAAATTCGAAAAAGGGGTTCCAAGGTGCACATTCCGAACCTCCAAGGTATACATGTACCAAATTTGGTAGCTGTAAGTCCAACCGTCTGACCTGTAGAGCGCCAATACACACACACACGCACACACACACACATTGAGCTTTATTATAAGTATAGATAAACCTGATTGAATTTAGATAGGATATGCATTGAAATCCCGACTTAATGGCATATTTCTACTATCGTTTGCAATATCTGTATCATTAATTCAATAATTTTTCCATTATAAAATGTGATAGTTTCTAAAAAAATAAATGCAAAGCCAAGGTTTCTATAATCGTTTGCAACATCTAAATCATTTATTCAATAATTTTTTTTCGCTTTCTTTAAAAAACATATTTAATATTTTGGCAACATCACCGAATAAAACATTTTTAATATTTTGGAAGCATAACCGATAAATTATTAGAGCATTAAATTCTAAAATTTTTTCCAAATAAAGTTACCGACTCTTTAACTACTAATAACTGAATCTTTTAATAAATTATTTCTTAAATTTTGTACTGATTTTAAAGAAAAAATAACATATTTTTTTATCTATACTTATTTATATATTCAGGGTTGGATTTATACAGGAATGCATTCAAATTCCAGTTCAATGGCCAATTTGTAAAATATTATTAATAGGCATATTTATTGTTTAGTACTATTAATTTGATCTAAATGAAGTAAATAATTACATTTTATGTAGCTTGGGTCCAACAATGCGTTCATGAATAATGAGTTTTAGATTTCTTCATACTTTGCTCTGTGAGCCATATTTTACAAAATATTTTTATTAATATTTTAAATAGGAGTTGCTACATTAATCAATCTTTTAAATCAATAATTAAAACTGACTGATTTATAAAATTAAAGAGTATTATTAGGAAAACCTGTTCTTTTAGAACTTTCCGTCCATCATCTTAGAGAAAATATTAATTTCTGGCCAATCAATGCCCGGAATTACTTCAAGACTAATGAATATGTGATTTAATTGAAAATTTTAGAACGCCTTACTCATGGCGAACCAGCTGGTCTCCAAAGGTAGCTAGTACTTATAATAAAGCTCAATATGTGTGTTGGCGCTTAACAGGCCAGACCGATGGACCTACAGCTACCAAATTTGATACGAGCATACTTTGGTGGTCGGGAATGTGCATTTCGGAGCCCGTTTTTCGAATTTTTTATTAGAATTCGAATTAATTAAAAATCAAGTGAAATTTCGATGTCTTTTCCCTATAACCATAGAGCTGGGATACTGATAGAGGAAATGCAACCCTACTTTGGTGTATTTCTGGAGCTGGTATAAAATCACGTGACCTTGGGACAGAATTTGTGTTTTCTGTAACCGCATTCTCCGTTTCCCATTATATTTCAATGTCAGATTTCTCCCAGCTTTTAACTGTTGGATTTTAAAAGCTTATTTAAGTCATTGTTTCTAAGGATAGTCCTGTATCATTTCACAGGTGTTTATAATAAACATATTCCATTTATATCCAAGTAGGGAGAAAAGGAGAGTTCTGGCACAGAATGACCTCAGTTGACCCCGGCTGAAATGGATGATAGCGAAACCCCTTCCTTGCAACTCACCCCCTCCCCCTTCGAAGACAGATAAGGCTTATCTTTCTTTTCGGACTTCGATGATTTTTTGGATTTTTGGAACTTTGAATGATTTCTGAATAAAATGTCTCGAAATGTTAGTAATTATTTTTTTTTCATTAACTGATTATTTCCCTTAGAAGCTTAAACATTTGTCGAAAGTTTCGTGCTTCTTTGACTGATTGTAATTTTACATACCCTGAGTGAAATTTTAAATGCACTTCCTCTTTCAATTTATTTCTTTGATTATTATTATTTTGTTATTGCAAGCATTTTTAATTTTTATTTGAGGGATGTGTTAAGATTTTATTCATTTTCAAAAATAGTACTAAGGGTAATTCTTATAAAAGTTGTGCTTTTAAGAATATTTTCATAACTGTTGTTTAATATGAAATCAACTTTGTAAGGATCTTTTGTTTCCCTGGCTTCGAATTCTTTCAGCAGTATGAAAAAAAAAATTTAGAAATAGTTAACTTTTAATATATTGAAATACAATTTCTTCCTATGAGATTCTGAATATTTTTAATGTTTTTTTTAATATTGGGACTTAATTGATTTTTTTTACCACTACTGTCAAAAGTTCATCTTAATGAATTCTCATATAAGCCATTTTTTATATGAAATCAATTTTATATGGGATTTTTCTTTCAATTTATCAGCTTGATTAAATTTTCTGATTTGACACAAATTTTCTCTTTGCTTTGAGCATTGCTTTTCCAATGAAAAGGTGGTGAGAGTGTATTCCTCTCAATAAAATAAAAGACTGACCATTAAAAAAATATCTTAGATGTAAATAGGTTTTCCTTAGATAATGAAAATAAACTCGAATATTTAATTTTCTATCGATATAGTATGAACAAAGAGCGAAATTAATTTAAAATTCACCGCTGCAAGTGGAAAAAAAAATTATTGAGAGAAATAGATTTAATTGAACGGATTTTTTTAAGAATGAATTATTTCATGAGGGTCTATTCTTCTTCTAATTTCCTAGCTTTGACTAATTTTTCTTGCATGTTATAAATTCTCTCTATTGTATTAACGTTACTTTTAAGTAATTAAAATGAGCCCAACATACATCATCAATAAAATATAAAATCGATTAAATTATAACTTCTTGAGCATGAATGTTTTCTTGCATAATGAAATTTGTTAAAATTAAAACAAGAATTTCATCCTTCGATTAATAGCAAGCATAACAAAACGGTGCACTATTTTTAAAGTTCACGGTTTTTAAGGAAAAAATTCTTCCGACACAGAGAAATAGACTAAATTCTTTCGTTTAAGTTTACATTATTATCTTAATCTCTAAAACTGAATAGGGAAAATGCTAAAGGTTAAATATATTACTCCTCAAGTTTTAATTCCTTAAAGTAGATCAATGCGCTAACGTATATATAAATTTGCCTTCAGTAATAGCTACCATCAAACAAATTTATTTTACATTCAATGCATATTTTGACCACACAACACTTGAAACAAATTACTAACGAGTTTTAAGATTAACAATAAAAGGATTTTATTTTAACCAGTGTCCGCGTTTACTTCAGTAATTTTTTGCCAGTTATTTTTTTTTTTTCAAAAGTTAATCTTTATGGTAGTAAGCCAAAATGTCTTGTCGGACACTGGTCTTGGCGATTACAAGATTTCTGTCTAGTATAAAATCATAAAAACTTCAGAATTAGATCGGCAAGATATAGTTTATAAAATATTACTTTTACTGAAATATATCAAAATAAGCAAATTAGAAATTTCATTTCTTCTACGTTTATTTTCAGAACATTTAGATTTATCAGTTTCTAGCTATCTGTTTCGGCATAAAAAATTATTTTTTCCGAATTTATTATTTAAAAAAAAAAAAAAAAAAAAAAATTGGATATTTAACCTACGAAATGAAAGTCTACCGCTCGGAATTTTTTTCTTCTTATATTCAACAAGAATCAGCTTTTTGAATGTCCCAGTTTTTTTTTTAATTTTTTTATTATTCTATAAAATTTCATTTTAGAACAGAGAGATTAATCTGAAAAGGAATGTTACCTGGTTTAAAGAAAAATCTGGGAGAGAAAAAAATTGTTATTATTGCTTTTCCAAAAATTCAATTATTTTGATGTATAACTAAGTACTACAACTTTACCACCGTATATTCTCATCCGCACCCTTCTGCATTTTTCAATCGCTTTCAACGAAATTTCATTATTTTCATTTATTTCAA